>JAMKPZ010001821.1:0-38087 GCA_024699675.1 Amphibolis antarctica
TCATCGTAAAAATAAAAATAATTTTAAAAATTGAAAATGAAGGTAAAAGAATGAAACCTAAGATCAACTAATGTATTACTTACGTACGTTATCTCATCGTCATCGGCTAATGTATTCAATGAAATTTGAAATAACATTTCAAGTGGATGAAGTAATAAATTAGTACAAGTCAAAGCTGTGCTTCACATGCTACGGGTCTGTTCTCATCCCCCACACCGGCCCCAACATCACTGCTCCCTCCAACCCAAACTTCAACGAGATCAAACATTAATTTGTGGTGGGTATGATTAATATATAATTAATTGACATCATCAACTTGGTCCTGTGTCTTTCAGCACCATTGCAATTGACGTTCACTCGTAGGCTTCGTTTATTTATCTAATTTTAATTCTAATTTTAGCTTTAATAACGGCAAAAAGTTAAAGTTGAAGATGTTTTCACAAACGATGATAGAGTTACGTAATAAATTATGAGGTAAAAATTTATGTATGAGAATTTATACGATGATGATAATATATATGAATTTGTGTAAAGTTGAAGTTAAAGTTAAAGTTAGAATTGAAAAAACAAACGAGACCATAGTTTTATTAGAAAAATAGTTTTATATCATAAATAAAAATGAAATCTTTATATTACCTGTGAACAGTATATAGACACTGATGCATGTATATTGATTACTAAAACTTAAGTATGTATATGTCGAACGATAGTCTCACATTAGATATCTTATCGATGAAGATTGAACTTATAACATAGTAGAAATCACTTCAACTACTTAAATGAGTTTTGTTAATATATTAGACCACTTTCAACATAGTATCAGAATACCAGGTTGTGAGTCTTACCTCTCACCAAAAATAAAAAAAAATACATGTTGTACACGTGTGGTAGAATGTTAAATGATAGTCTCACATTAGATATCTTATTAAAGAAGACTAATTGAACTTATAACATAGTGAAAATCTCTTCAACTACTCAACTAAATTTTGTTGATATATGATATCACTTTCAACAGTATATATTAACTCTAATATCACTTGTTATTGTTATTGCTAGTAACATACTAACTATTCCATATGATCTGATCAGCATTAAAGGAATTCACAAGTTAAGGAATATTGGTGGTGCTCTATTGTCCTCCTTTTTCTTCTTTTTGTTGAGATTTCATCTTAAAATTAGTTCACTGGAATGAAAAGATTCATCATCAAATAAGTCTAGCTAGACTCAGTCTTATTTTACCTAATATAAAACTATTTCAACATCCTCTCTTATGATTTTTTATTTATATATGTTTATAAATATCTACAGGTAGATATATGTAAACTTATTCTAACACTATTTTAATTTTTTTTTTCAAAATTAATTAACTGCGAGTGAAAGGATTCATCGTTACATAACTTCAACTTCATTCAATCTATATTTTAACTAACATGGAATTATTCCAACTACCACTACAACCATTATATACTATATATTGGTTATTATTGTTGTTGTTATTATCGTAGGGACGTAGAACACCAGAACTCATGTATAATTAATAACAAGGATAAGCCAATGAGTGCCAGTTGAAAGCTCTCGCTCCTTTTCATATTCATGACGTACACAAAAGCCAATCAAGGAAAGGTTTGTCCTTGAAAATAGTAAAATATAATAAAAAATTTAATTTTTTATTATTTTTTATTATTTCTCGTACTTTATATTTGGAATCTCTTAAAAAAGAAAAATCTTTCCGGAAGGTTTTAAAAAATGAAGTGTTGGGGTGTGTTTGTTAAATAGAATTAAGCGATGTAGCGAGGTTTTTGTTTTTTAAGAAATTACATGATTTACGATATAAATATTTTGATATAATTTTTTTAGTTTAAAATATTAAAATTATTTAGTAAATGTTATTATAAATTAGTGTGATGTATAGTAAAAAATAAAGATATATAATAAAAAACTCAAACAAAAAAAGTTTTACTGTAAAACATATGGAAATGATGAATTAATAGATTCTCAGAGAAAATTTAGTATAAAAGATGTTAAGATTAATAAGGAAGGGCCTGTAGAAATTAATGGAAAAATGTTAAAAATTTAAAATATATTTAATTTTAAAATTTTTTATTTTAAAATTTTTAATATTTTAATAAATAAATAAAAGTAATTTTTTTTTTCATTAATTTTCAATTAACACGAACCCCATATACAATCACGGCAAACTTATCAAATCATGCATTTTCTGTTTTTTAGAAATTATTAATTTAGGCTGCATTAGTGGTGTGTTGAATTTGAAAAAGTCTTAACTTTTTTTACGCATATCAAATCATGCATTTTCATAAAATAAACATTTTTTACGCATATCAAATCATGCATTTTCATAAAATAAACATTTTTTTACGCATCTGTCGATTCTATCGGATCCATTGATCTAATAATTTATACACTTTATATTAACTTGATTGTCTATTAGTTGTTTTTGATTGATAATTTTAGAGTTAATTTCACGAGAATTGAGAGTTGTGGGGTAGTTGAAATTACAAATAGAAGAACTGTAATAAATTAACTTTAAAAAGAAGTTACGTGAATTTTATGTTGATTTTATTCGGTAAAGTTTATATAATAGGTGAATCTAAAATTTATGTTTTTTAATAAATATAATTTTTAAGTCAAGAAAATATCTTTCTATTTTTTCTTCTAACAACTATAATAAAATTTTTTATACGTATTATATTATTTGTTAAAACATATACTTTAAGTATATGGTAAATTTTTTTATAAACTTAAGGTAACCTATGCAAGATTCATATGCATTTACTCATTTTATAAAAATAACAAAAATTGAATTGGTAGTTTGATAATTATGATTTTTAAAAAAAAATTTCAAATTTCAAATTCAAAATTTTTTACTAAAAAAATAGATTCTAATTCATTGTAAATTCATAATTGTACCTCTTTAACGCTGAAAAAGTCTTGTAACAAAAGAGTTAAAAAGTTGGACCAACGGCATAGTTATTATTTTTTTTAAAAAAATAATTGAATGAAAAAGTTAAAAAATTTAAAATTTAAATCTAAATTAATGCGTAAAAAATGGGACGTACGTTGCCACTGTGCGTTGCATCGCCACCATCTTTCGGTGTTCCCCATCACCTCTCCCTCTCTCTTTCTCTCTCTACTGCATCTGCTCTCTCTCTCTACTGTGTTTTCTCTCTGTACACATCAATCTTTCTCTCTGCATCGACCAACCTGGTCGCCCTCTTCTTTCGCCCAGCAAGAGCGAGCTGTTATATATAAGGATCTGAGGAAGAAAGAGAGTGAGTGAAGTGCGAGTGTAGGCGCGCGAGAGGGGAGGAGGAGGAGGAGGGAGGAGAAAAGGGAGGGGCCAGCACGATCCGATTCGATCTCTGCCTGGACAAGCGAGACAGGTGTGGGAGCAGCAGAAGGAGGAGGAGGAGGAGAAGGGTAAGGAGAACCAAGAAAGCCAGATCGAGCCTTCTTGCTCTGGCCCCCTTTGGGATAGATCCGTGAACGCCGGCCGCCGCCATAAAAACCTCCCAGTGAGTGCTATCCAGATGCTTCCTCTTCGATCTCCCTCCTCGGCTCCTCCTTGTTTCCTCGATCTCCTTCTCTGATACCATGCACTTCTTTTACACATTCTTCTTCTTCCTCCTTTTGGGTTTCTCTTCTTGTGGGTGCAAATTAAACCAGAACGATCGACCATATCTATATCTATATCTGTATCTATATCTATATCTATGTATATAAATATGCATACACACACACACATATATTATATATATATATGATATGTGTATGCATAGATAGATGGAAATTAATTAACGCTGTTTGCACTTCCGACCTTTCGATTGGGTGATCGCATGTATCAGTAGAGGATCCATCTCGATCTTGACAGAGAAAAGTATTTATGATCGATCAGCAAGATTGATTTGCTTAGACCAAATTAACTGCCTATTTCGTCAAAGTTTTGGTATTTTTCATTAATTTCAAAAGTACAAATACCTTATTAATTTCAAGCTCCAGCATAAGGGTAGGAGAAATCTAGCTTCCAACAACATGTAATGATCGATATAATTGATCTTTTCTTTCCTTATATATCTCGTGCAATGCAAGACATTTATGGTTTGAGATATGAAAATTAATATTACGTAAGTATATATGCATGGATTTTTATTTCAACTATATATATATATATATATATGAATTAATTAAGCAAATCATTTTTCTTAAGGGAAGATTTCTTTTAATTTGGTGTTGGATATGTAAATAAAGAAAGAATTTAAGGAATTAATATTCTTGTGGTTGGGTTTTTTTTTTTTTGGGAGTTGCAGATTACAGTTTTGTGGGGGGAGTGAGGGAAGAAAGATCGATGATGGCCTCGTCGGCGCCATCTGCGGAGGAATCGCCGACGCCGTCCGGGCCGGCCTACGCGCCGTCGTCGTCGTCATCCAACTCGCCGTGTGCGGCGTGCAAGTTCCTCCGCCGGAAGTGCCAGCCGGACTGCATCTTCGCCCCCTACTTCCCGCCGGACCAGCCGCAGAAGTTCGCCCACGTCCACAAGGTCTTCGGAGCCAGCAACGTCACCAAGATCCTCAACGAGCTCAACCCCTACCACCGCGAGGACGCCGTCAACTCCCTCGCCTACGAGGCCGACATGCGCCTCCGCGACCCCGTCTACGGCTGTGTAGGAGTCATCTCCCTCCTCCAGCACCAGCTCCGTCAGCTCCAGTTGGATCTCGCCCGCGCCAAGTCCGAGCTCTCCAAGTACCAGGCTGCGGCCGCGGCCGCCACCAACATCGGCCTTTCCACCGGCGTCGGCAGCGGCCTCGTCCACGCCAACCACCCAATCGGGATCGAGTTCTTCCGCCCGTCCCCAGCCGCCAGCGACCAACTCATGATGACCACCCACGAAGCCGAAATGGCTGCTGCCGCCGCCGCTGCCGCTGCCGCTACTGCTACTGCTGCCAGGGTTGGGATGCATGGAATGTACGACGCCGGAATCGTTGCCGCCGTGAACAATATGCCGGCTGCGGTGAACGTCGCTCCTTTTGGCTTCCAGCTCTCCACGCCGAGGACCGCCGGCGTCGACGAAAAGCAGGCGATTGGCCCCTCCTAATTAATACCCATCGGCTCTTCCTCTTCTGGTACGTTTCCCATCGATCTCTTGCCGTGAAATTACAACATACATTGAATGAACTCTTCTTTTTTTAGATAATGACAATATTTTTGTGACATCAGGTACTTTTTATTAAATTTCAGATAGAAAAGACTATTATTTTTTATGATAATATTACTTTTGTTTGATTTTTAAATTTATCAGTTTCATTCTTTCAATTCTTAATTATATATTCTCAATTGAATTTAAGTTCCCAAATTTCACAACTAAATGTAATTCAAAGTGCCTTTTTAATTAATTCACAATTAAGTTGCCAATTACTGCAGAGAACCATGTAATTAAGAACTGAGCATATATATATGATGATATACTTCTTCATCGTGATTGATGTTGAATGATGTCAATTTTCAAGCATCACTACTATACTACTTTTATATTCATTATACTTCTTGATTACTAGCTAGCAGTAACAATAACAAGAAAATATTTGGGAACTCCTTTTATTCTGAACATGTATATATATACCACTGCCATTTTTATTGACTTTGTTCTGCAAAATTAAATATACATAGAAAACAGTAATTGCAATTAAAATATACATGAAATCTTTCATGTAAAGATCAAAGACAGTCTCTTACGTACACATATCATTTTATTTTTTCTGCAGCTTCTAATTACTTATCTGTTCTTTTAATTCTTTCCTAGATATATGCACGTTCTTAATTAATATATACCCTTCTCCCAAACTCTCTCTTCTATATATGTTCCCGGCATCTTTTTCTACCACCAATCTTAAATAATTATCTGTTGAATCTAGATGGCATGGAGATGACAGTGGGAAAATTTCAACCAGTAGTTCAATTAATAAGCTTCTGTAATTAATAACAATCTAGGTCACAATCTCATCATCTTTTGTATTCTATAGATATATATATATATATATATATATATGTTTGGTTCTCCAGTTCAATAAAGTCTAGCTAGAACCACCCAAATAAATAATCACTTCATGGATGCATCTTAATTATTATTTTAGCTGCTGGCTAGTATATATATATATATGACTACTAGCTGTTAATTAGTTCTTTCATAGACTTTCTGCAATCAGATTTTTCTATTTCATATCTGCAGGCACAAAGAGGGTCAGTATATATTTTCTGAAGACCAGAGCAAGATATATATATGGTGCACATGTTTGTTGTCCTCGATCACCCTCACAAGAAATTAATTAAGAGAAGCAACATTGTCTTACATGCTCTTGATTGTACTAGCGCCCTCCCTTCCTATTCCAGCAGATGATGGTTTTTGTGTGCGCATGTATGTTAATTGTATTCCTCCAAATTAAGTAACAAATTAAACTTATTGCTTCTGTTGCGGTTCCCTTATATATCAATTGGGTGGTACACTAAATTAAACTCATGATCGATATATAATTAAGTGGGGAACTGAGGTATTGTTAGATTTATGGGTATGGTTGGGCTTTAGCATGAGTTTTTTCCCCTTCATTAATTGAAAGAGCTAGCGTTTACACTACTTGCATATGCATGTCTTTACTTTGGAAAAATCTTCTGATGGTTTCATCTGCAAAAGATTTGAATCTCAAGATGGTTTTGGGCAGAAGATCTTTTGAATTAAATTCATTCATGAGCTCTCTTTTTTATGGTGGTAAATTTTATTGAATTTCAAGTTAATTTAAATTTTCTTCTCTTGCATATTTTACAAAAGAAAAAAAAAAGGCCTACCATACTTAATTTATACTCATTTTGCTTCAGTAATTAAAATTTATGTGCGCACAAACACCAACAAGAGGACAACAGTAGCTAGAATGGTTGATCTTCTCAACTTGGTAGTGAAAGGAGTCATATATACATAAGTTTAAATTTTGGCAAAACACTATGTCATTATCAAAATAAATGTATGTGTGGAATTAAATAAATTATATATATATATATATATATATGGGAAATGATACTTTAATGGTGTCACTAGAGTGTCATCTCTAGTGATGAGTTTTAAATCAGAATTTTCTCTTTGAATGACCATAACTTTCTTTATACCATCGGAATTTTCTCCAAACACCATCAAAACTTCCTCTGCACCATCGAAATTTCCTTTCTAAACCATCGGAACTTTTTCTACACCATTGAAATTTCTTCTACATACTCCCTGAACTTCTTCTGCATCATCAAAATTTCCTCCAAACACCATCGAAATTTCCTTCAAGCACCATCGAAACTTCTTCCAATGAACCCACACCACTAGAAAAGTTTTCTAGTAACGCCACCAAAAAATCAACTATATATATATATATATATATATAATTAATTAATTAAAATCTATAAGTTAATTAACGCAACAACTAAAAATCTATATTACATTCCTTGAAAAAATTTCAAACTTCAATGTTTTGTATGTGGGTGTATTTTTTTAGTTAAAGGGGAATGTGTGTGTACACGTCTTTTTAGGTGAAGAGAGTGTGTCTTTTTAGGAGAATGTGTGTGTAACTTTTAAGTCGTGTAAATTTCACCTATCGATTCCACATATACCTACAGAACTTGATTTGATAAGTACCTATAGAATATGTGCCCCTTCTCTCTCTATGTGTATATATATATATATAAATCATTTTTACTTTTGACCGATTAATTTTATAAAAAAAGTTGATTCAACTATGGTCATTGACTACATATGAGATTTTTTATATAATGTTAATTAGAGTTTTTGTGTGAACTCCAATCAAGGTTTTATTTTGGTACTGACAATTATGTTGTACCTTGTCGATTAATTTCAGCTGTCTATGTATATATATAAAATTGCACAAGCAGTACATATATATAAAACTAGTGAGGAATTAATTAACTAATTGAAGAGCCCTTCTTGTGTACATTAATTGATTTTCTTCTCCTTTTGTCTTCCCTCTGGTTATGATTCATGCAGTTCATCTTTCTTAATTCCTTAATTACACGTTTATCACAGCACGTACACTTCTGACTAATCAATTTAATTACCATTCTGATTTCATTAATTGTCACTGAATCCTCTTTCTTAATCGGTGAATGTGTAGACAAACAATTGTGATATATATATAAAAATATTGTGAAACAGCATGGAACTGCATATATGTGTGTGTGTGTGTTTAGCTAATTAATAACCCATTTGACTACAAGTAGTGGTGTTTTTAATCACCATTGGAACTCAAATATTGATGAATGCAAAAGATCGATATATACACCAATTTTCAAAATAGAGAAATTTTTATAAAAAACAAAAACAAGAAACCCTGAGTTCGCAGTGATAATGTACAGTCATGAGGTGAAGGAATTTACTTCCCAACCTCCATATTTCTGAAGCATGAGGGGTAGTAAAAGAGGATGTATCAGAGATGGACCATGAACTGTCATGTCATGGGACTCTTCCTTCCTCACTGCAACAGTCAATGGTTGCTCTTGGGGAAGAGGGATTTATAAATGGTGGGGTTAGGTTACCTTTTTTAAGGTATTTATTGCTCTTTTTTAGGTTTCAGTAGCCTGAGGGTGAGAGAGAGAGAGAATAGAGGTTTGTGGCCAATCCACTTTATTCCTAGCTACAAATGGAATGTATGGATTTGGTGTCTGGTGTACTACTAGCTAGTCAAGGGCATGGAATTTTCCCCCACTTTTTTTTTGTCATTCCTTGTTCTTTCAACTTGCCATCTTTTTTAAGGCTTAGCTTTCGACCTTCCAGATGAAATGCAATTTTTAGTTCTTGCCATTTTCAATGAAATTAACTTAAAGTAGTTTATGTTAGGAATATATTAATGTGGCCACCACACAACAAGAAAAATGATTTTTTGTGATGGATTCATAAACATATTAGTCACTATTTTTTAAATACAATGACAAATACTAAAATATCCATCGCTAAAACACATTTCATCCGTCACTATTTCATCAAGGCATTTTTAGGAATCGTGCCCTCTTCCCCTCTTTTGCAAAACCTTCAACCTTTGTCGTTCACTTCCGTAGTAGACTACAACCGTTGTTGCTTGTTCGTTGTCCATTCGTCATCGTCATCGATGTCAACCTCACTAGTACACTATTTGTGCCCTCCACCCCATCACACGTTACTTGTGCACCTGTTCGTTGTTCGTCATCTACACCCTCTACCAAAGATGAGTGTGATCGATGTCCTGATGTGCATGAACTCGATCTGCAAGAAGTACGACGTCGACAAGTAGTGCAACTAGAATGTCTTCGGAGACAATGCCTTCACCTAGCTCTTCTCCTTCGTTGAATCCGACATCGAAACCACCCTCAAGGTCTACCTCAACCGTCCCCGTTCTGGCTCTGCTTGCCTTGATCTAGACCCCTCGGGGTTCCTCTTCATTTGAAAATTCCATTGTTAACACTCGCTCTCTATCTTGATCTCTGCAGAAGGCCGAGGTAGCCACCAGCGAGAAAAATAGAGGAACCGTCATGGCACTTAATGTCGAGATTTGCAAGACCAAGGTCAGATTGACGGAGGAGGTGCCCAAGTTAGGGAGGCCCACATTTAGGAAGGTCTATTAATTTGTTTTTTTTATTTTTCAACTTTTGTTGTGCACTTTTGCAGGTTCAAAGGTGCGGTTATCAAGGAAAATGCGTGTTATTTATGGAATTAGATTTTTTTTTTTCTAATTCACCGAATCTCCACTAAAGATAGTGGCTAAGCATTCTTTTTTGTTAATAGACTGTGATGAGAATATTAGAGAACATAAAAAATGAAAAGAAATCTTTTTCTTGGTGGTGGTGTAGGGTACCAGAAATAAGCTTATAGTATGAAGCAAAAATCATTTCGTGATAAGGAAGAAAGATGTAGGAATTGGTGTGATGTTAGATTGTTGCCATCATTTTGTATCAAACAAAATATTCATAGATTTCAATATGCTTTGAATAAAACAATTGGTTGCTCTTTTTGAGATTCAGAGTAGTGTATGTAGTTACGTTCTTAACATCTATACTAAATATTAAATTATTCAACTTGATAATGTAACCAAATATTAAATAAACTGTACAAGATGTATGGTTACTTTCGGTATAGATGCTTTCTAACTATTTTCCAAAAAATCTAGTATATATTTTTTTGCAAAATGAAGAGGGTTTTGCTTAATTAACTCATAGGAGGCATCACCATTTATGGAGGTAATGTTTTGTGGAATTAGATCCTCTACTAATTGAGGACAAATTATTTAGGTCTTATTGAAGACAGATTATTTAAATCTTATCTATGTGTAAGTCTTGTTTATTCCACTAATTCCACTTGATGCACATGGTTTACACTCTTTTTTAATTATTGAGGATGCATATGTCTTTTCCTTAATTAAAGATTTATTTTAAAAAAGATAGAGCTAACATTCAAAATGACTGTAGGTAAAGGGGCTTACAAAAGAAGAACTAGCTACAATAAATGATTTAGTCCTTGTACTACTAGAAAGAATCCAATCTATACCTGATGGAACTGCAAATGGTGCAAAGAAAACTGGAGGTTGGACATCTTTTGGTGAAGCCACTCATTTTGCAGAAATTTATTTCTATTTCAGAAATGTGTTTGTAGTTTTGTTATTCAATTACCCTTGGTCTGAAGTTGGAAGATAAATTTTAGAAATCAGAAATGGTATTATTTTATAAAATTAAAATAATTAAAATAATTGTTATTTTCACAAACTGAATTAAAATAATTGTTATTAAACACATCTTCTATCTAGCAATGGTATATTCTATTATTCTAATATGAAAATGATTTATTTTGGCTTTCAGCTACGTTCTAGTCACAACGTTTGCATTGATATTATCCTTTTGTGTGTGATTTTGGGCATAGTTGCCTACTTGTACAAGTGAGTTATTTGCTGCGTACTTGCTTGAGTTTGACTTTTGCATGGTGAACATGTTCTGATGCTTTGGTTTTGAGTGTAGTGTCCTGAAGAAATAAGTATCACAATCAGCTCTCCCTGTTTATCAGGTTGCTCAAGTATTACTCTTTGGAACGTTCTGAGCAATATAATATCTCTTCTTTCTACATTTGCTTTTTTTTTCATACATTTGTTATTGGCTTGTGATAAAATTTGCTATTTTAACTTTATTGAGTAATTTCATTGATGGGGATGAAAGATTTATTATTACAAGTAAGTTCATTGATTGTTATGTTTTTCATTTGATATATATAGTAGTATGCATTGATGGTACTGATTAAGGTTACAATAAAGATGAACACACCATTACTTGGGCCATTTGGGAGACTTTGGAGTTGCAGTTGGAAGTAACATTGCTTGACTTCGTAATTTTGTAAGTATCATGTTAACTAATTTTATATTTGTAATTTATCATATATGATATTGTATGTTATACATTTTATATTATCGTGTTATCTAATACTTTTTTATTTGAAATTGTTGTAAGTGCAATTCACGGATAATGTTGCATGATATAGGAGTTCATCGAGATTATGACATTTTCAAATTAACATGAAAAGTACTATCATTTTTCACTAGTTTGGAGTTGTCTAGGGATAATATAGCATGATGGATGTTGTGATGGATATTATTAAAAGTTAATTAACATGTTTGAAAGTGACAATTATATTTTCTACTCATTTGAAATGATAATGTTCTTAAATGTATGTGATTTATGCAATGTGGATGTGATTTATGTGAAATGTGAATGTGGCTTTATGCAATTATGCTTTTTAGTTCATTATATTTATGTGTAAATGAATGCATGATATTGGTGCTATACAGGATTATGTATCTGTCACAAAAAGAAATTAGTGACAAATGTATCTGTCACAAATTAGTATTTTGTGATGAACTATATACTAAAAAGTAATGGTAAAATCCGTCATAAATTAGTATTTGTAACAGACTATATATTAAAATGTAACGAGAAAATCTATCACAAATGTTAAATGAAATATACCTCTAATATAAATAATGGCGGATAAATCCATCACTAAATCCAATTAGTGACAAATTCATTCGTCAATTTGTGATGGATGAGTGATAGATTAGTCTGTCACTATTTATAGATTTGCAAATCCATCACTAAATCATGTATCTATCACAAATTCAATTTTGTGATGCTTTATTTAGTGACAAATGGGAGGACCATTTAGTGATGGATTTTCACTCTTTGTAATGGATTTTTCCCTCACAAAATGTGATTTTTCTTGTAGTACCAGAGATATATTGAAGGGGTGAATAGTGGATTATTTCAATTTTTTAAAATTTTTTAAGTACAGTAATTTTAAATATCAATTAAAATAAATGTTCACGCAGTAGATAAACTTTGGTACTGAATATTTTTAAATATCAATAAAAATAAGTATTAATAGAAAATTCGTTTAATTTGCATTTGTTAATGAATATTGTATAATAAGAATAGCAAACTACAAGAATATTGAGAATTTTTATAATATTTTACCCAAATTGGGATAGTCCATTTTTAAAGCTTTCACTGTTGATGCACTTGGTAACGAGATGTTACAGCTCCAGATACTAAAGAGAGTTAGGAGCTGAGTCTTGTTACTAAATGGATCGGAGTTGAGCTATATAGTGAATTATAAGATAAAACTTGTACATTAGGGTTTATATAGTGATGATGATATGTAAAAGTTTATACAAAATTAAAGTTAGAGTTGAAAAATCGTTACCAAACAAAGCCTATATATATTTGATGCTTTCAACATCAATTTTACGTAATATCTTGATATTGGGATTGCTCAACCTAGTTAACTGTATTATTTAATGACTAGCACCAACCTTCATCATCTTAATCAAAATTTATTGTAAAGCTTTCATCCTTTTGATTGGACCCTTGCCTCATAGATAGATCGTGGAAATTTTCTTAAAAAGAAAATTGTCAAACCTTCCCTTCCATCACAATGGGGAAACCCTTGCTTTTCTAGGATATGCATTCAACCCTTGTCGTCTTAACTAATATTGTCAAGCACACACACACATCTCACAGTAGATATGCATTTGTTAATTTTAAATACCAAATGCTTCTTACCACAATTCAGTGAGATGATTTTTCAATCCAGAAAATTAAAATTGTTCGGCACGTACAGAATCAAATTCAGAAAGATATTCAAACGTTAAAGCTCAAAAACAAAGGAATATTAAAAATAAACATACAACTTGAAGCACTCGAACAGAAGATGATAATTCTGTACAATTCTTTTACAAATTTTCTTCCAATTAATCAGATACAACAATTGCCAATGTTATTCTTATTGGTTCAAAATTAGCTACCAACAAAAGGCAAGTAGGAAGTTGTAGTGCTTAATTTCCTACCATATGATCTTGAAGTTACCATTTGGTTGGTGGTTGGTAGTTCTCAACTGGAGAAAAATTTAATGTAGATCGATAAGTCAATTTGCACATTTTCAATGATTAGCAATATAAAACATGGAGAAAATAAATGTCAATTGCGCGCATTAGTCAAAGATCAAGCATTGTGATAAAGCTTCTGTGTTCTTCTCTTGAAGCAAACAAAAAAAAGAACTTAATTTACAATTTCCTAATTACTTAAAATTAGGAAAGCTGCTTGCAGAAAAATCAAGCCCAAAATAGGGACAATAACATTGGAATATATTTTCAAATCTAAATAGGGATTATAATTAGTTTGGTTTAATTGATTGGTTGCAATGTAAATAATAAACAAGATTCCAGATATTCTTATTATCTAATTAATTCCTAGCTAGCAGTTCAGTTTTTTTCTGATAATTAATGATAATGTTCTTGTCAAAATCGCAGTCTAAAACTTCTTCCCTCTTATTTTAAGATATTTATATATTCTAATGAAAAGATGAACAAAGCAATACTAGAAGTCAAAGATTTTAGAACAAGTGGTTGTTTTCCAATATTCAAATCCCCCAAGACCTTAATTTCCCTAGCTCGATCTTTTAAAGATTTTAGACAACCTAAACAAAAAAATGATTAATTCCAAAATAATTACTATATGCTGATATATACTACTTTCATTCATTCCCATTTTTTTGTAGGGTTTTGAGATATATATATATATCAACAATTTGAGATTGTATTAGACTTGGTTAATTAATTACGTGTTTGGATCATACCATTCTTCTCATTTTAATAGAACCACTGGATTAATCTAGCTTGTCTACATATATATATAAAGCCCATCCTATTCATCAATAGAATAATGTGGATGAGATTTGAAGTGTAGCTGCAGAAAACTACCACTCTTCAATTAAATCATCAATAAGCTTTTATCTATCTATCTATTTATCTGTGACATGATCCGTCTACCAAACCTTGGTTGACTTCATGGTAATTTTTTTTTTTTTTTCTGATAATGACAGTAGCTTTGGTTTGGGTTTGAATAATTAAGTTAAGGCAGCCTGTTGCTTGTCATTTTGTTAATATAAATATATGTGTTTGTTCCTTTCTCTTTTAGATTTACCATCTTTTTCATTCAATCCAACAACAAACAAAACCGACCTTAAGGTCCCATTTGATTGCCGACAGTATTATTTATAATTATATATATATATGTAATCAAATGATATACATTACTTAATTACTAAATTACTATATCTGAATATATATATATAATCAAATAAAAACAAATTAATTTTATGTAAGATTACATAAAGAAACAAATTTTACCATGCATTCAAGTTTCATGATTAGTGACATCCTAACCAAAAAATCGAATTATGTATATGACATTAAACTCAAATATATGGTGAAAACTGTAAGCTCGGTCTGCGTCGCAGAAAGCTGTCATCCATAGATATATATATGGGGGAGAAAATCAAGAAATTAAACCGCGTGTATATACCATCAATTTTCCACTCTATCTCAGCACTGACAGTGCAAGCACAGTTTGCATCCACAGCTGCCTTCCAATCAGCCCCTTGTCATATTTCTCTTTCTCTTAATGAGCTGCATGTCATTTTAATTTCTTTCGATCTTTTAATTTCCTGACCGTTAAAATTTAAATTTTGATGAAAATTAGAAATATCGTTGCTGTAATTAGCTGATTAATTATTACACTCATCATGAAAGGACTTTGATGAGATACATGTGTTATATATGTTGGGTGTCCAATAGATATCCTCTTACACGTGTTTTAATTATGTTACCTGTATAAGAGGAGTGTCACCTCATGTCTTTTCGTAATAAGAGATCATAATTGAAAAATTAGTCTTCAATTTTGAATTAAGACAAAAATAACACTATTGTAAAAAAAAAAATTAATTCCTGCATTTATACTAGAAAATGGCTTTAAGTTCTACATGGTTTGCAGTTATGAAAAAAAGTAATAAAAAATTAAAAATATGTTTCTAATAAAAGCGCCTCTAGGAAAACTTTCCTGGAGGCACCACTTTTTTTAAAATTAATTTTAAAAATTAAAATCTAAATATAAAATTAGTTGGTCTACTGTATAATCCACTATTTATTTATTAATTAAAATTTCAAATTAATCCACTCTCTTATATATATATTCGTTAACATTTTTTAATATAAAAAAAGTAATGGTTGAAACTCAACAAAAACCGGCCAATCTCAAAATATTCAAATTAAGAACCACAATATTTATTTAATTTAAATAAAATTTTCATTATAAACCTATAGTCAGTCCTCTAATCTTAACGTACATACAGCTATTTCTCTTTGTGACTTTCGTGATGTATTTGGAGTGAAATGTAAAGACATTTAGGGGGATTTGTGTTTACCAGAAATTAAGGAAAATCGATAAATAATTTTATTGTTAAAATTTTAAAAATTTGAAAATGAAAAATTTTATAGAGTCATGTGTACACCTTATGAAAATATAGGAAAATTTATACTTAATTTTAAAAAAATTAAAAATATTATAGATTTTTAATATTTCAACAATGAAATTTTTTTTAGATTTTCTTTTCCCTGATTTCTAAGGAGAGGGGGTTTGTGTCACTCCAAAAATATGAGAAATGAAAAATGTAGACATTTTTTCAAAATTTTCAACATTTAAGTAAGACAAAAAATCTTGAAATTTTTTTAGATTTTTTATCAATATAAATAGAATGATTTTCGCATACTTTAACTACTTTTTTGTGAAAAACTCTAAACTTTAAATTTTAAACTCGACTCATATTTACAAAATTCCCTCTAAATTCTCGCTACTCACAAACTCATCTTTTAACTTTTCTCGACCTTAACGACCATTTCTCAATTTTCATTATAAATAGAATACTTTTCCGCATTCTTCAACCCTAACCTTACTTTCTATTTCCTAAATTTTTAACATAAATGAACAAATTTTTAGGAGGATCTATGCACTTTCGAAAAATCCAGAAAATGAAATTTGGGAAAATTTTCTAGATTTAGAGGTGTTTATGCAAAACGGTAATTTGGAAAAAAAATTAAAAATTTTTGATAGTACAAATAGTAAATATTTTTGAATTTACTCATCTCTCTTTTATGAAATTCTACACGTCCCATTGAAAAGAAATTAGGTATCGCTCTTACAGATTTTTTGGGATATGAGTTTTTTATTGTTAACTTTTCTTTGTCGCTGCAATTGATTTTGGTTGATCTATTTCTTTAACATACATAAACTGATTTTATATGATTTTCTAAGTTTTTCATGATACATATAAACACATCTTTTGAATTTTCATTTTCTTGAATTTTAATTTCATTTACTTCTCCTTTTTTTTAAATTTCTCTTTACTAAATTTCTAACATATACAAGAAAATATGGTAAAAAAAATTCGTTTTCTTGAATTTTAATTTCCTTTACTTTTAAAAAATATTTCTTTTTACTAAATTCCTAACGTATACAAGAAAATATGGTAAAAAAAAAGAAAAAGTAGAGCTACAAAAGTCAGCGGCCGTCAGCTGCAGGTCCGAGAAGGACGCCTCCACCTACAGCTGCATGCCACCATCGAACCAAACCAAGCAGCATCAACACGTAATATAGGGAAAAAAAATCTTCTTAACTTAAATTTTAAAAAAAAATTATTGAAGTCATAATCTCATAATTGTGAGATATTTTTTAAAATTTTAAGATCTTAAATTTAAATCTATATTCAAAAAAATAGGGTATATTATTATTATTGGTACTACGCGTCGAAGGAGCACACGTAGTCAACTAAACTCTGTCCTCTTGGAATAGGTTGCAGTGGAAGCTTCAGAGAGCGATATGAACAGATGTGGACGAGCAGAGGAGGATGGAGGAGAGCAGACAAGAAGTTTCCTTGAGGTAATGCTGCAGATCCAACAATAATTGAGGTCATAAACGCTACTAAGCTAGAGATCGATTTCGATGCATTCCGGCAACCACTGGGGCGGTTCGTTTGAGATGAACGGCGGGGGGTCGACGACGGCGGAAGAGGAGCAGAGCCGGAACGTGGGCGTAGACAGGGCGGCGCTGTCGAGGCAGCTGGACGAGACCCAAAAGAGCTGGCTCCTTGGGCGGGGCGATCACGCCCACAATAAGAAGAAGGACAAGTACGTCGACCTCGGGTGCGTCGTCTGCAAGCGCAGGGTCTTCAAGTGGGTGGTGTGGTCCGCCGTCGCCGCTATCTTCGTCGTCGCCCTCCCCGTCGTAATCGTCAAGACGTTGCCCAAGCACAAGGACCCCCCGCCGCCGCCGGACCGCTACGCCAATGCCACCCACAAGGCTCTCATGTTCTTCAACGCACAGAAGTGTACGTATCGATCGATCCCACAACTTTTCGTTTCGTTTCTTCTCTCGCCGGTCGGCGGCGACGGCGGCGACGCATGTGATCGGACACGTTTGGATTACCTGTACTGTGTTGGGTTCACCAGCGGGGCGACTGCCGAGGAGCAACGGCGTGGCGTGGCGCAGAGATTCCGGTCTGAAGGACGGGTCGACGCTGGGGGACGTGAAGGGCGGCGGCCTCGTCGGGGGGTACTACGACGCCGGCGACAACATCAAGTTCCACTTTCCGATGGCCTTCTCCGTCACGCTCCTGAGCTGGTCGGTGATCGAGTACAGCCACAGGTACAGGGCCGTCGGAGAGTACGACCACGTCAGGGAGCTCATCAAGTGGGGAACCGATTACCTCCTCCTCACCTTCAACTCTTCCGCCGCCACCATCGATAAAATTTACAGCCAGGTCCGTTTTTTTTTTTTTTTTAACCTTCTTTGTTTAAACATTTTTTTTACTGTACATCCTTATTTTTTATCATGTATTATAATAATATATATATATAGTAATATTTAACAAATAATTGCAATATTTTATATTAAAAAATTAAACAAAATTCTTACGTCATAAATCATATAATTTTTTGAAAAACATAAAATTCACTTCACCTCAATGATCAAGACACACAAACAAACAATCTCTTTATTTATAACATTCGTTCTTTCACGGTATTTTTATTCAAAGTCTTTCTCAGGAATCAAGATATATACATATATGTTCTTTGGTAATTTTGCAAAAACAATTCTCTAAAAGCAGGCACACTCACACAAGAAGTGAAATTTTTTTTAGAAATTATTATTTTAAAATAGTTCTAATGTATTTGTGAAGTTTCGTATCTAAAATCATAAATTTAATAAGAAATCACTTAATCACTGAGATATTACTTTAGTAGTCACAATAAGTGAAATCACTAATAAATACAATTAGAGATTTTGCACCAAAAAATTGTTTTTCTTAGTTTAGCATATGCGCTTGTATAATCTCCAAGGGTTAAATAATTTTAAAAATAAATAAATAAATAAAATTTCTATAAAAATTTGCTAAAAACACCTTTACAAGATACTTTTTCTGGAAATGATATGATTTGTACACTATGGGCCTAATGGGCCTTCATTCCAACAGGTTGGAACGGCCCAGAATGTGTCGACGACACCAGACGACGGGTACTGTTGGATGAGGCCGGAGGACATGAACTACCCACGACCTGTCCAAACGACGACGTCCGGGCCGGATCTCGCCGGCGAGATGGCGGCGGCACTTGCGGCGGCGTCGATCGTCTTCCGTGACAAGCCGGCCTACTCCAAGAGGCTCGTCAACGGAGCCGCCACCGTCTACCGCTTCGCCCGTGACTCCGGGAGGCGCGCGCCGTACTCCCGTGGGGTCCCATCGACCGAACTGTTCTACAACTCCACGGGCTACTACGACGAGTACATGTGGAGCGCCGCGTGGCTCTACTACGCCACCGGAAACACCAGCTACCTATCGCTCGCCACTCACCCAAGCGTGGCGAGGCACGCCGACGCCCTGCTCGGTATACCCGACCTCACGGTGCTCAGCTGGGACAACAAGCTGCCGGCGGCGGAGCTACTGTTGACGAGACTGAGGATGTTCCTGAACCCTGGGTACCCGTACGAAGAAATGTTGAGGAGCTACCACAACGCCACCGCCATCAACATGTGTTCCTACCTCAAGAACTTCGACGTCTTCAACTACACCAAGGGAGGAATGATCCAGCTCAACCATGGAAAGCCAAGGAATCTGCAGTACGTGGTGAACGCCGTCTTCTTGGCGTCGCTGTACGCCGACTACATGGATTCCGGTGGAGTGCCGGGGTTTTACTGCGGCCCATTTTACTTCTCTTCCGATGTGCTTCGGCGGTTCGCCACCTCCCAGGTTTGCTGGTCTAGTCTGGTCTAGTCTTTACTATATTATAGGCATAGTCTTCATCAATCGGACTACTAAACTTAATTAGTTCAGTAGTAAAAGGAATGTCTATTATGTTATAGGTTAAATCTTTATTAGTTAGACTATCGATGGGAAACTATCATACAACACGGCGACATCACCACTCGTCACGGTTACCAATCGATTTAAATCTGAACATGGTCGGCTTGTGTTGTTGCAGATGGATTACATCTTGGGAGACAACCCGAGGAAGATGAGCTATGTGGTCGGGTATGGGAGCAGATACCCAAGGCACGTCCACCACCGTGGCGCGTCCATACCAAACAACGGCGTCTTCTACTCCTGCACCGGCGGGTGGAAATGGCGCGACACCGCCAGGCCCAACCCCAACGTCATCTTGGGGGCAATGGTCGGGGGCCCGGACAAGTTCGACGGGTTCTCCGACGACCGGAAGAACGGCGGCTACACCGAGCCCACTCTCGCCGGTAACGCAGGTCTTGTCGCGGCGCTGGTATCGCTCACCGGTAGCGGTGGTGGAGGCATCGACAGGAACACCATCTTCTCGGCTGTGCCACCGCTTTATCCACCGGCACCTCCACCTCCGGCGCCGTGGAAGCCATGAGAGACCTATTCCTTCGCCACCATCTTAATTCTGTCATATATCAGTGAAAGATGAACACATGCATGGTCCTATTTTACCGTTTTTTCAATTTTACTTAAAATAATTAATTCGCTAGCTTGATTAATTTCATAATTACCGCTAAATAATATGTTAAGGTGTGTTTAATTTTCAACAACTATGAAAAATTAAAGTTCCAAGTAAACTATATATTACGTAAGAATTTGTGTATGAAAATTTATATATTAATAATGACATGTTAAGGTATGTTTATTTTTAATTTTACTCAACAATTATATATATAAAGTTAAAAGTTAAAAGTAGTAAAATAAAAAATACCGAAGTTATATATTATATGAGAATTTGTCTATAAAAATTTATCTACACGTGAATATTTATATTAAAGTGAAATCATTGAAGTTAAAAATGACTACATTATTTTACGTTTTTTTAAAAAAAAAAATCTTTGAATTATTGACATGTGAGAGATGTGTCTTATAGAAATTTTAAAAAAATTAGATTTTAAGTATTTTTGTATTTCAAAAAATGTAAAAAAAATTAAAATTTTTTCATCATAATAAATAGAAATTTTTTTCTATCATTTCTTATTTATTAAATTAAAAAAATTTTATAATTAACAAAAATTTCATTCTAATACATTTTCCTAACCTCATACATCTTGCATGTTGGTTATTACGTGTAAAATATTTAAATATAGGATATTTATAAAAAAATTTCAAAGTACACAAATAATTTTAAAAAAAATTTATTTCCTAATTTTTATTTTTCTTTGTCAAATTTTTATTTCTCGTATTTTCAGGTACAAATACACCATTAATTTTCTGGTCACAAAAATTCGGCTACTTCCAATGGACTAAAATCGAATTTTCATCTTTCTTTGTACACGATATGTAAACAACTCCAACTCTGGGTGTGTGTATATATATATCTTCTTCCCTCCCAAACCCAATTCAATAGCTCCCGCCCAAAATGAAGATCTCCGAGGTCTCCCCTGATCTCACCACCGCCTCCTCCCTCGTCTCCCACCTCGAAACCCTAATCCACCAATCGGAAACCCTATCCCAGGCCCCGCCTCCAGCTCTCTCTACGCTTTCCTCGCTTGCCTCCTCTCTCCACCACACAATCAACCGCCTCGCCTCCCTCGCCCCCTTCTCAGACCAGTCCATGCTCCACCTGTGGAAGCTCAGCTTCCGTCTGTGGAACTCCTGCGTCGACCTCCACAACTCGCTCCCTGGTAACGCCGTCCTCACGGAGACACACGCCTTCCTCCGTCAGGCGGCCGCCGATATCCTCGCGCTGGCTGGGAATCCCCTGAGGATCCCCTCTCCCGAGTTCAAGACGGCGTCGTTCTTCCACAAGACCGGGCTGATCTGGCACGATCTCGGGAAGTTCGACCTCGCAGCCAAGTGTTTTGAGAAAGCGACGGATCTGGTCGCGGCAGTGCCGGTGGAAAGGATTTTGGATTTGGAGGAGAGGAAGTTGTTGCTAGATGTTAACATTGCTAGGGCGAGGACGGCGTGGGAAGTGGAAGACCGGAGTCTGACGGTTGGGATGATGAGTCGGGCGAAGGGGCTGCTTTTTGGGGCTGCATCGGCGTACAAGGCCCTGGCGGAAGCGTACTTGCAGTTCGGGAAGTTGGAGCTGGCGAGGTGTGCTGGATCTGGTTCCAATTTGTCGGCTTCGGCAGGGAAGATGCTGAATGAAGCTTTGGATTTATGCGAGAAGGGCCTTCGGCTTGGAAAAGCGGAGGAGGAGGGTTTGATGCTGGTCAAGATAAAAGAGAAAGTTTTGAGGTTTCTGGCGGCGGAGAGGTTGCAGGCGGGGGATTATGATGGGGTCTTGCGGTGCGTAAGTGTTTTGAGAGAGGGAGATGGAGGAGAGGAGGAGCATCCCAGTGTTGGGTTTGTGGCAATGAAGGCGTGGGTGGGGACGGGGAGAGTATCCGAGGCGGAGAAGGAACTGAGGATGATGATGATGAACAGGGGCGTCCCTGAGAATGTTTGTGTGTCTGCAGCCGAGCTGTTTCTTGGGGTGGCCGGAGTCGAGTTGGCTAAGGGAGTACTCATGGGGTTGGTTGGGAGGTGTAGACTGGGGGCTGCTGCGGCTTTGAGGGTAGTGAAGAGAGTGGTGGAAGGTGGTGGTGGTGGCAGGGCGAGGGTGGTGACGGAATTGGTTTGTGATGAGAGGGTTGTAGATGTCTTTTATGGTGTAGATTCCGCGAAGGAGCGTGGTGCGATGTATATAATCCTCTGGAACTAGTGAGTCAAGTCGTCTTCCTCTTCTTCTTCTTCTTCTTCTTGATGCTGCTGTTTATGTTGCTTAACTAGAGTCATGGGTCTCTGATTCAGTGCAGCTGATCATTTCCGCTCAAAGGATTATGTGATTGCAGCAGAATTATTCGAGAAGTCAATGCTTTACCTAAAACATGATGAGGAGGACAAGCCTAGAAGAGCGAATTGCAACAGAGTTCTCTGTCTATGTCATCTTGCCCTTTCCCAGCTTGACCGTGCGCAAGAGTTCGTCAACGAAGCTGAGAAGGTATATACCACTTGAATAGAATATTCGTAGTTTGGTCTGCATTTCCGCAGAAAATACGGATGTGAGAACGATGCCATGCTTCTAATTGTTGCGTCTTTCTCTTACAGCTTCAACCTACCATCAACTGCGTTTTTCTTAAGGTAAAAGGAACACCTTATTTAAAAAATTGCCTTATCTCTATGTTTCGTTTGCTCTGTAAACATGCTTCTCTGAATTAATCCAGTGTTTAGCATCACCTATTGCCTAGTTGAGTTTTTTTTTACTCCATTTTTTCAATTCATCTAATTTGATCTACTTTCCTATTATTTCTCTTGAAATCTATTTGTTTTCTGACCAATTCGGTACATTTTTCAATTTCTTTTACGGTCTTCTACCATGCGGGTTTTTATTTTATTCGAGTTGTTCATATGGTTATATACTAGCGGTTACTGCTGCTATTTTAATCTTGCCACTTCGTCCCAATGCCTGAGGCAACTGCAGTTCAAGGTTTGCCTACAGAAAGGAGCTGAAAAGGAAGCGATCAACCAGATTGAGGCAATGATTAAATGCATAGACTTCAATCCGGAGTATCTCACCCTTACTACCCATGAGGCCATGGCCTGCAAATCTATTCCTATTGCCATTGCGTCCCTTTCAACTCTTCTCAGCCTTTATTCTCCCGGGAAAGAAATGCCAATGCCAGAAGTCGCAGTTCTTCGCACCACCATTCTTCTCCTCGAGAAGAATCTTGACACCAATGACCGTCAGATACTTAAGCACACCAGACGTGCTTGGAACCGAATGTCTGAGATTGGAGTGGAGAATTTCTTTGGAAAAGGGACCGATTGTAACCGTGAGCTTAATTGGTTTGCAGTACATTCATGGAACATGGGATTGAAGACAGCAAATAATAAAAAGTATGATTCGAGTGCGGAGTTCTTTGAAATGGCAGCAGAATTCTACAGTGCTGTCAATGAGAAGACAGGTGAGAACGCCGCCATGGTCTGCAAGGCGATGATAATGACAGTCTCTGCCATGATCAGCGGTGAGGAGCACAGAGCATCAGCTTTGCCAGATGCTGATTTGAAGAAGGCTATGAAAATGCTCGACAAAGCCAGCAAGGTGAAACATATTTAAGCGGTCGTTTCTTTCCTCCTTAATGCCATTTAATAATGGTCAACTTGAATCAAATATCTTCATCTATTGCAGATTCTTACTTCACCATCTATCGTGGCATCTACAGTGAATGTAATAGATGGTCAACCTCTAATAGAGCCCAGTTTCTTCTTCCTCCACACCTTCAATACATACCAGATTATTGGCAGGCTAAGTGAAGACCCATGTTCTAAACAGCTCCAATTGGTCAGGAACTTTATTTCTTCTTCGAAAGTTTGCAACACACAGAACCTCCTTCACCTCGGCCTCGCCGCATCACAGGGCCCAATACCGAATCCGGAGGTCGCACATCTTGTACTGAGCACGTGCCTCGGTGAACTCCTGACGTCCCACTCACCAGACTATCAGATGGTGAGCCTCATTCTCCGAAAGTTGGTTAGTCTGGCATGCTTCCGTGGAGAAAAGGAAGCCAATGGCATCGACAATAGCGCCTATGAAATATATCGGCAAGCTTACAGGGTGGTCGTCGGGCTAACGAGCAGTGAGTACCCAAAAGAAGAAGGCAAGTGGCTGGCAATGACCGCATGGAACAGGTCTGGAGTGGCGATCCGGTTGGGGCAGTTGGATGTTGCGATAAAATGGATGAGGATGGGACTCGATCTTGCCAGGCATCTAGCAGGTATGAAGACTTTCCTTTCCCCTTTTTAAGTTTCGCGTCGTCCAATGCCACCAGTAGCTCCAGTTAGAGAAATAAGCATATAATACTGAAGGGATGCATCTATTTGGTAGGCATGGGGACTTACATCGCGGGAATGGAAGACTGTCTGGCGAACCTTGAGAACATTTCCGATGGTAGAGGCAACAAGTATGGTGGTAGGATTATTGAGGTTTCGTAGTTAAAGTTTGATTCGTTGGACATTATCAAAGTGACAAGGTACACATTAACTGCTCAAAATAGAGGCCAGGTACACGTATCATTCTTTTATATGTATATATTCAGCTTCACCGTACATCATTCATAATAGATAAGATAATCTTCTTGCTTGAATGTCATATACCCTATTTACAAGACGTCCTCACAAAATTTAAAAATTGCACGTATGCACGTCCGTCATCTTAGATAAGTGAAAAGGTTCCATTTATTCTTATAACCGGTGAAATGAGTAGAGAAGAAAAGGAAATGGGTTGGTGGTCACAACCCTCCCAAATTGCACCTTCCATGCTTGGATGTGAACAAAAGATAGGATGTCTAGTATGCAAGAGTTCAGAAGAATATTAGTAAAGTCTCAACAACATCATAAAATGATCAACTGTAATAGTACTACTAACTAAAACAAATGATACTCGTAACTTTTATCTTAATAAACAAGGGTACATTTTTTACGATAATCATTGTTGCTGCTGAGTTTAGAACCATGATCTTAAACGAAGAAATAGAACCTGCACGTTATCACGGCCTCGCTTACACCGTGCACATCATGGCCTGCAAGCAATGTTGTGCGAATGCTGCAACAAAATACCAACTGTTGCATGCGACTAGACCAGGATTATGATGATGGCACATAATGACCTAAACCACAAGTTTCAGAACGTAATCTGACTGAACAATAAAATATGCAGAATACTTGATAGTAGAGGCACACAATTTCTGATTCAGATGCACAAACAAAATAGTAGACATGCGTTCAACCGTTCCATGTTTTTAGTGTTAACTATGAAATGCTTGGTAGCTGGTTTACGATAAACAAAAAGCTCCTCTTGTGTTAAGTAGCAGTTAGGGAAGTTGACATCCACAAGCCTTCTCTAATGAATATATGGAGCCTGGAGATGGTACTGATAGGTGTTGGGATAGTAACCGCCGTGACTTTGGGTGGGGGATGGGTTGTAGGAAGAACTGTACGTAGGAGAGCTCATAAGTGGTGAAGCATGGGTCTCAGTTGGGTATGCGTACTGCCTCTCGTACGCGTAAGGGTATCTTTCAGGTGCTCGATAAAAGCTCTTCTCGGAAAATGCAGTGATACGCGGAACATAACCACATCCATTTGGAGCACGGTTGATTCCATTTGCACGAGGCCTTTTAGAATGGGGCTTTGAGAGCTCCGTGACTCGCTTCTTATCAGCCTTGGCTTTCTCTAGGACCAAGATACGTTTCTTTAGCGGGTCGGGAGGGTATTGATTCTCAAGCTTATGTTCTTCGACGCACTTGATGATGACCTTGAGGGCAGAGATTTCTGCCTCGTCAGTTTCAGTCTACAAAAAGAATAATGGAATGAGTTGCAACATCCCCTAATCTTAAAAACACAGATGATACGGAAGTTGGCGGTTTCCCATAAAAACAATGTATAGGCTTGTGGCCATCTACAGGGCTACAGCTGGTCAAACATATTTTAAGTCAGAACTCACATGACGAGCAGTACTTCACATCAAGGAAACCGATTAAAATCTGCACATAAGCTCAGTTCCATTTGAAAGTACATTGTATGCAACAAACGGATCTTCTAAGGATGAACATTTCACGGTTTCTACGATACTCGTATTTCATATTACTCATTTGCTATCAAGCTATGATTGTAATGGGCTTATACACTTCATTGAGTAAAACTCCCACATTGATAGAAGGAAATAAACTCATATTGACTGACGGGTGATGCTTCACATCAAGGAAAGATGATTAAAATCTGCATGCAAGCTCAGTTCCATTTGACAGTACATTTTATGCAACAAGCAGATCTTCCAAGGATGAACATTTCACCGTTTATATGATACTCATATAAGCTTCATGATACACTTTGTTGAGCAGAAGTTTTAGAAAGATGAAAAGAAAACAAAACCTAGACTTATATGATGTAACACCCATCACTTACAATCAATTTATTTGAAGTTAAACTTTCTTAAAATATCAGAGCAGATTCATAGTGTGAATCATTTGTAGATATAAAAAATAGAAAATAGCCACAAGTGAGAGAGTGTGTTGAATAAAGTCTCACATCAATAGAAAGGAAACTGAACCTAAGCTTATATGTAGGACTCACCACTTATTGTCGATCAGTTTGGAGTTGGGACTTTCACACATTCAATGCCACAAAATATATGGTTAAAAGTTACCCAATCAAATTTTGTTAGAACTTCAAATTATAACTAATAAAGCAAAATTTACTAGCTAGCAGGAGATTTAAAAGTTAATTTAATATTAGGTGCCTTCAATTGTAAATGAGTTATGCTTTCTTCTTCCTCCTTTCTTTGGTGGTTAACCACCAATCAAGAATTACCTTGTGGGATGTGGGAGGAGGCAGCCTTTTCCGTGTTTTCATTTACAATTAAACTGCCAAATATTATATCTCTAAAAAATAGTGCATAGAAAACAAAAGTAAACTACAACTTGTAAAGAGAATAAGGTTTTACCTGACCACCGGGAGACATATTTCCAACATTGACCTGGCGCACTTTTTTGGACTCTTTCAGATATGCCTTAAGTAATGGTACAGGAGAAAATTTATCAGTCAACCCAAATGCATATGCCAGATTAACAGCCTCAATTTGTTTTCCACTATTAACAAGTGCTTCAATCAAACCTGAACAACATATCAAGTAGATGTTAGTTTTGATCTGTATAGTTGATTAGCAATGCATCATGAATCAGAAATCATAAAAATCCTGATAAACGCAAATGCTAACAAAAAGTACATGGAATGATAGAGAAATCAGATAGACTGACATCAAAATTGCAATCGTAAACAATCTAGGACGTATTTAACAAACTGGTGTCACTTTGGCAGCACAATTGCTTATCAATTCCAAGGCCAATGAAATATTGTGCTACTATTGCAATATTATCATCAAAAGCAATTGTGCAATGTCCATGCACCTTAATCATGACAATGTATCTATACAAAAGTTGGTCCCTTAGTCTCAATCCACAAAGGACTTTCATGGTATCAACAGCCTTTAGTGGAAGGGTTCAGTTACCAGTGAAATTTCAATAAAAAATGATATAAATGGATGCAAGCTAGAAGACTTTTTACACCGGTCATGAGGATCAATTAGTGATGAACAGAATTAAACAACTGAAACAATATTTGACACGCTTTGATTACTCAAATCCCATTCCCAAAAGTTGGAGGGTATAACCATTTAGCATTAATAATAGATTAATGCTACAAAAAGGGTGCTACTGAAAATCAAAATCAGATAATTCATCGGATCACTTTTGTTTGGGGACTCAATACATCGTGTTAAGTAGTTTTGTGTGCTGTCAATAAAGACACCACATCAAACTAAAAATAACAATCACTTCGGAAACAAAATGTAATATTATTATCAACTAAACTTAACTTTTTAGTTATCAAATATTATTGGGGAAAAAAACAGTTTTTACTAATAATAGAAGATGGTAAGTTTGTATCAAAATTCAAATGGTACGCAAAAGCGTCTGATATTTTTACTTCTATGCTTGGATATACAAGTACTTAAATCATGTACTGTTTCTGGTGACTCACATGGACATGCATACATAAAGTCAAGCAGATCCTACATTTCATGCTTATCATCTTTCATGAAAATATTATATTTCTAGAATCCAAGGCATGTTCTTAGTCAGCAGAAACTGACTACTTTACAAATAAAACACGTTAAGTGGCAACCATGGTTAATAAGGTGGACCTAGGTGCCTCAGCAGAATATGGTGCTAGGTGTTTTCATGCCATGCCTGACACTTTTTTTCGAAAATCATCATTTGACACATCCATTATTGAATCCAACAATGACTCATCATATTATTATATTTTTACAGTGGTTGTGTTTGGATAATTGGACCTTTTATTTTGGTTAATGTAAATTGTTCATTTTCGTTTACAAGTTAATTTTTTGATCTTTTAACATTGTGTTTATTTGTTATTTAAATATTTTCTTTTGTCTTTGCAATTACCATTTAATAATGCTTTATTTCTTTAAATATGATTGTCTAAAAAATTTTATTTATTTTACTTTGTCTGCCCTAGCACTCAAGGCATCCAGGACACCTTATTAACCTTGTTGTCAACACAACTCTTCTAAAAAAAGTGGAAGAATCCGGATTTTCTTTGGGCAAAAGGTCATTCCCCTCTAAGGTTGTAAGAAAAATATTCTTAAATGGCTAGTGTGATGTGAGTAAATTGTATTTGGATTATCAGGCTATCCATGTAATAAGCCTATTTGAATGGTTGTTATGTCTGCTTCAAATTATAAGG
The DNA here is from genome assembly GCA_024699675.1 of Amphibolis antarctica. Classification (NCBI taxonomy): domain Eukaryota; kingdom Viridiplantae; phylum Streptophyta; class Magnoliopsida; order Alismatales; family Cymodoceaceae; genus Amphibolis; species Amphibolis antarctica. Next base: position 29,216 of record JAMKPZ010001821.1, read on the forward strand.
CAAGATACAGTACAATGCAGACAAACAGATGCACCAGCATGTTAACATATATTCAACTTGTGCATGTATATTAACAAACCTGGCATCCTTTCTAATAACTGTAAGGAGCGACATAAATCAGCTGCCTGGCGCCGATGAGAAACATATGGAATTAGAGTGCAAATCTCATCTTCATCAAAATCTGAAGCAATATCGAAAGTGGCCAGAAGCTGCAGAAATGCATGCACTTCCAACGAATTACCACTATTCATACCAATGCTAAGATCATCTAACTTAGCTTTCCACTCATCAGCAATTACTTTAGCCTGTGTTTTAATGTCAGAGGTAATCATGATATCGGTATCAGAACCAGATGCAGTATCTGCCAACATAAGGTAAAAAGATTCCAATAACATAAGGCAGGTTCTTCGTATGCCTATAAGACTTGACTCTTTCTTTCCATTGGCAATTGGCATATCTGCAGTATAGAAATCTTTCAAGGAATCCAAAACCAGATGAAATGGATTGGGCGCACTCCTTAAGGCAGCAGGAATCTCCTCGCGAATGCTTGCCAAATTTTTACGATTGTCTGATATGAATTTATGCAATCCATCAGCATCCATTTCTTTACATAGCTTAAAGAGAGAAGAACTAGCACTTGGGTCTGGGACTTCATCCTGAACAGGACTTAGACTTCCGTTGTCAACTTTTTCAACCTTAACACTGGGTTTTTCTTCCACCATAGAATCAACATGATCATTGGTTCTGTCAGCAGTGACATTATCAGTAGACCTCTTATATTTCCCCAAACCAATACCGATATCAGATAGAGCAGCATCTCTTTTCACCTGCAGCTGTTCCAGTGAAGCTTGCTCCTTCACTACAACTACAGCCTCCTGTTTTTCCAACACATGCCGAGCCTCTGATTCCTTCATTCTATACTCCATTTCTCGATCTTTCAATTCATTAAACCTTTTCTTTAATGACATTTCAAGCCCATGGAAATGTTCCTCAAGTTCCCCCCATTTCAAATTAAGAGATATGGCTCTCTGGCTTTCAAGCTCAGTAAATGCTTTCTGAAGCTGTTGTATCTTGGACGTTGTGGAATCAATGAGTGTAGCCACTGACTCTTCATCAGCCATGGTAACAAGTCCTGATAAAAGAAAAATTACTCTAGAACATTAAACATCAGCATGAAACATATGAATGAAAAGGCTACATATGGCTGTTCATGAAATCCTATGCAAATATGCATATGAAATGGATCAAATGGATCTACAAAAAATCTCAGATCAGACTTCGTCATTGATCAAGCTCAATCTGCATATTGTTATTCTAACTGTTTCTAACATTAACATCTATATAACCCACCTAAAAGAGTACCCTGAATTCTATGACTTCCCATTCTTTGATATTGGTCTTTCATTTCCATGCATGTGTCACTATAACAGACTTTTGGGATCATCACAAAGGAAAACACTATTCTTGATCTGTTAGATATTGAAGTTGATGAGACACAAATCAAACATAAACTGAATTTTCTTTCATTGCATTTAGATATTTTAATAAAAAGATAACTAACATGCAAACATAACCAAAAAGTATCTGACAAACTTAAGACAAGAACCTAGATCATAAGATGCCATACTATAAAGCACACTAGCATCTGTATCTGATAGAAGTGGCAAATGATCCCTGTAAAACAATAACTTGCCGCAAAGAAAGAGATGAAAATGCAAGGAAAATATCCTTTATCCCTTTTTGGAAATATAAGAACATTAAGAACACCCTACTCAAGAAAATAATTAGTGAGCACTCAATGCTTAACATTTAATACTACAAATGGTGAAAAATGACACTACCTCCACACGCTTAAGAGAAACTGCAGAAAGAGAGTGTTTTTAACATGTTTCTTTTAGTGAGGACATGATAAAACTCACTTCAGACCATATATTCAAGTCATATGGTCATCAATTGTCATTGCTAAGTTTCTTGTTTAAGAACTACTTCGCTGGATCATCAAAACTTATGAACCACCAAGATTTTACTACTGGTGCTTCCCTTATCACAATGCTACCTTGGAATATCCCCATTTATGAATTGTTCTTGCACTAGGCACCTAGGTGGTATTTCAAGGATGCCCAGAGGCTGGGCATACATAGGGGTGGGTTACACAAATCATTGGTGAATCCAAGTAGCGATCCAATAAAGATCCAGTTATGGTGGTGAACCTTATACAAGGTATTGTTAAGGTTTTTAGGATTATTTCTATGAGATTACAATGATTTAAACTTCATTTTTATCTTAAATATTCAATGCACGCTTATTTTTATAATATCTTCTCATAGATGAAAATCGCAAAATTACTTAATAAATACATATATGTGTATACATGTACACAGTTATACACCCAAGGCACCCTTCACATCTTAACAATCTTGGATGTTACTATCATGTCATGTGGAGTTGTGCATATTTTAAATATTTCACATTTGAAATTGAAACTTTAAAGTAAGATTAACTAACATTTCGTATCAACAACATGATACTTTTAGAGGCTTGTATATATCATATTGTGTGAAAGAACACATTGCGACAATTGTGCTAAATGTTGAATGTGTGGTGGCAGTTGCATAAAATTTCACAGACATCTCTTATTTTCATTTAACAATACAACCAGATACAAGACAGACATGGAAGTTTTCCAAATACATGTGAATATTTACTATTTTTCTCTGATGTGAAGTCAACATATTAATATTTAGCTTTCAAATGTTTGCTTTTTAACTTACCAAAGTCTAACATGAAACCCACTTTTAAAACCATCGAGCAAGAATGAAATAGAACCTAACATTATAAGCTGAATAAAGTATAAATCATTATGCAAATCCTGAATACCATCATAACAAAAAAAACCAAACACCACAAATCTAAACAGAATATTTCTCCCACCGAAATTCACGGTTATTTTTTTGATCAATGACTTCAAGTTTCCATGAGAAAAATGATCAATAAAGAAAACCCTATCGTCCAAATCAGCTTGTTGGAAAAGAAAATTGCAATCACCGAAACAATGGCAAGATGCTCAAATGTGAAAGTTCACATGGTAATTTCCTTCCCGGTGTTTCCACATCCAAACACCCTATCCTGGGTAAAAAAAATGATGCATTCAAGCATCCACTGCTCGTAAAGAGAATACAGTTGACGTTTAAAAATAGTTGTAGTTGCAAGCGAATGTTGAGCGACGGTTCCCAGTGACAGCAGATAAAACACAATTAGAAAAGAACAAAGAGATAGATCAAAGAATCGAATCAGAATAACCAAAGGATAACACAATTCACGAAAAAGTTAACAAAAGGACTCGGACGTGGCAAGCAATAATATAATCAGGAACAAAGAAGTTAAGAACACTAATCTGCAAGCACACAGCTCCTAAAGAACTATCAAACACCCAGTTGCAAAACCAAAACCTACATTGCCCGCATCTTCATACTTGTTTACTCGCACATAAAGCAAACACGCAACGGACATGAACTCAGACGAACCCTAATCACGATCCAACTCATTCCTCGCCTACACACGAAATCCAGAAATGCACGGTGCAACAAAACCCTAATCTCCACCAAAACGCCATTCGCACCGACAATTCGCCACATCCTCCAGCATCACGACCACGATCGCTACGACAACATCACACACCTTCCCAAACCGTAGGATCGCGCCCCCCCCCCACCATAAAAAAAGAAAAAGAAAAAACCTCCAAAAGTACAGCACCGCAAAACGCGAAAGGGGGAAAAGGAAACTCAACCAGACCCAAGGGAACTGCACACGGAAGGCCAAATGCGGGAATGATGCGAGGGCGGCACTTACAGCGTAGACCGGATCGGAGAGGCGGCTAGAGAGCCAGCATCGGGAAGGGAGCACCGACGGCGGCGGAGAACTCCAACATCGCCAAGGACGGAAGCGAAAGCGAAAGCGAGAGCGAGAGAGAGAGAGATGGGGGGTTGGCCTTTTGAGCTCACATGCTTTTCTACAGTGGCGAGGGGAGAGGAAGTGGGGATGAAGAAAAGAGTCAGAGAGATGTAGGTGAATCACTACCGTCCACTTCTTGTTGTGTGGCCAGAGATGATGTTGATGGAGTGTACGAGACATGATGGGTTTTTTTTCTATGGATATTTCTTTTTCGAAAAAAAGATAAATGCTCTTTTAATTTTTTATTTTAATTTAAATTTTACATAAATTTTTATATATTATTCATAATAAAATCTGATATATATAAATTTTTATCTCATAATAATTTATTAAAAAATTTAATTTAATTTTATAATAAAACTTAATTTTTTATTTTTTATAATATTTAAAATATCTTATTGTCAAATATATCTTAAATATTTTTCATAAATTATTTTACAAAAATATTTAAATGGGTAAAATGGTTTTGGTACCTACAGAAGTCAATTATGTAGGTACTCGTTGGATCAAATATTAACAGCTATTTGATCAAGAGAGAGAGTGTCCGAAAAAAAACTCCCCTGTCGAAAAAAAAAACTCCCACTGATGACACCTACGTAAAAGCAGTCCATTTATTTTAACACAAAAAAATCACAAAAAGTTACCTGCAAGATTTGGGATTTGTGATTCTTTTTCCCCAATCATCGTCACCTGCGATATGAATTCGTGAGTCTTTCTTTCCTATCGATATACTTTTGCATTTCAGCAAAAGCTCGAAATCTGTCATGTCTTGTATTTTTCAAAACAAACTCTATAACACCATTCCTTTTATTTATCAAACTGAATGATAATGTGTCTTTAAAAACATTCTTGACACATAAATCATGCACAATAAAACTTGACAAAATTGCTGGAATTGCATCAATTATATACAGAGATGACTTTGAAATAGTTACTTCTCTTTTCTCAAAATTATGAAACACATTTTGAAAACAACTCAATTTAAAAGATGACTAAAATGTTTTACCAATCCACAGACCTTCACTTTCAGCATCACTGCTAGTAGACTTTGAACTACTGCTCCAGCTATCTGAAGTGACCACTTCAACTTATTTCTATGTAGTGGTGGCTTTAAACCAATCTTCAAACTCTTCAACCCTACTTTTGGGGGTGAACCATTCTGAAGTTGACGACTGTGGATGGATGGGTTTAGTCTTCTTTGGCTTTGGAGCGGGCTTCTTATGTCTTCTTTTAGTAGCTCTTGAAGACTGCCTTATTTCAAATGTACTGAGTGATGTCATTGAATCAGCAAATGATTGTAAGACATACCGCTCAACACACCTTATATTGTGTATTTTTTCTCCCTGCGATCGTAATTGTAGTCACCAGTTTTATCTTTCTGCATTTTTCTTCTCCTCAACAACAACTTCAAAAACCTCAGGAGAGAAGTCATACCTCGACTTCAACAACTGTATATCTTTGTCAACCTTGTCGATTTTGACCTGTCATGTACGCGAGAGTAGTGGTGGAACTGGAATGGTCTTCTTCCCACGTGTCATTCTTACGTTACTGTCATTGAACCTTCTTTTCTAAGTAATGCACCACGCAACTATTCAGAAGACTAGGGCACATGACATTATGAATTTAAGCCTTATATATGCTTAGAGATTGGGGGTTAAAGTTGTCAGATTTTTATAATCAATCATACCATAAAGATATTTGCTATTCAATAATACGTTTACTCCTTAACTGAAGTTGTGACGTCTACTTCACGTGATGAGACTATCGGCGTTTTGTGTTAAAAGATCGAACGATTGTATTAAAAGACTGGCATTTTAATATCTCTACTACCGAAAGTCACGTGTAATGTTAAAACGCTGTTCTTTTAATACAATTATCCAGCCGTTTACCATAAAATGCTGATTCTCCCATCACGTGTGAACTTAATATTTCACGTGACATTCTACTTTGATTTTTCATGAACTATATTCATATGTAACACTTATTTAAGTAACTATACTCATTCGAATATCACGTCGAAGTGTTCTAAATATTGAACATATGTCATCTACTAACTTAAAATTTTATGGTGGAATTTTGTTTAAATTAATTCGATTTGAATTAAAAATGATTTTGATGAAATAATTAAAAACACTTAAGCTGGATCGAATGGGTATAGTTTTAAATAATTTAGCATTAACTGAAATAATATGTCTAGTACGTTAAAGTAATAAGTAAATAGATAATTAGAAAATATGATTACGACTGTTAAATTACCCTCACATCATGATTAAACATTAATTAAGTATTCATCATCAAAACATAATAGTCTCAGTGAGATACCCTTAAAATGTCTAACTACTACTCACACACCACATGTACTTTACAAAGCACGCGCCTAACTTAAAAAGTCATGTGTGAATGTTAAAACATCGATCTTTTAATACAATTATTTGGCCGTTTACCATAAAATGCTGATTCTCTTATAATGTGTGAACTTAAAATTTCACGTAACATGTAAATTATACCCCTTCGAATATTAAGTTAACGGCCACACTTTACAACGCACACGACTAACTTAAAAAGTCACGTGTGAATGTTAAAACGCCAGTCTTTTAATACAATCGTCCAACCGTTTACATTAAAACGCCGAATCTCTCATCACATGTGAACTTAAAATTTCATATGACATGTAAACTATACCCCTTTGAATATTAAGTTCACGGCCACACTGTACAATGTACGCGACTAACTTAAAAAGTCACGTGTGAATGTTAAAACGCCGGTCTTTTAATACAATCGTCCGGTATTTTAACATATAACGCCAGTTATTTAATACAATCGTCCGGTCTTTCAAATAAGTGGTAGTATTGAATAGCAAATACCTTTACAGTAAGATCCGATTAGAAAAATTCGACAACTTTAACCCTCAATCTTTAAACATATATAAAGGTTAAATTCATAATCCCCTGTGCCCTAGTCTTCCTGAGCAAGAGCAAGTGCGTCCTGTGTGACTTGGAGAAGAAGCTTCACTGTCACTAATGTAGCAATGGCACGCGAGAAGAACATTGTAGTTCCACCGGTACTCCCACGTATATGGCAAGTCAAAATCAACAAAGTCGAGGAGGAGATAAAGCTATTGAAATCCAGGTATGACTTCTCTGCCGACGTCTTTGAAGTTATTGCAGAGGAGGTCGACATTGTAGAAAAAGAGAACTTGCGACTACAATTACAGTCGAAAGGACAAAAACTACACAATATCAGGTGTGCTGAGCAAAAGTTGTTAAAATCATTTGCTGATTCCATGACACCATTCAGTACGTTTGAAATAGGAGAGTGTTTAAGAGTTGCTAAAAGGAGACATAAGAAGCCTGCTCCAGAGCCTAACAACACTACAGCCATCCGTCCACAACCATCAACTTCAGAACGGTTGAGCTCTAAAAGTAGCATGGAGGAAGCTCCACAACATCAAATTTCAGTAGTAATGAAAGAACATTACAGTTCTCCAAGAATCTCAACTGAACAACGCATACAAGAATCCATTGATGTCCAAGCTGAAGAGGAGCATGTAAATCACCAAGAAGAGACTTCAGAGATGCACAATGAAGATCAGTTGAGATTGGTTATATATCAGTCACAGACAGAGGATGTTGAAGATTTGCCAAGCACTTCTCATTCATTTCCTAAGGAAGGTATAACAGTAGACAATCTATATTTTTGAAATCAGGAATGTCTGGACAATTATAAAAAGAAATTCAATTATGAGACACTGTACGAAAGACCAGTAAATTTTAAAGGTTTTCAAGATATTAAAGATCTCTTAAACTTTCAAGGTCTACTAGATATTATACCAACAAACTGCAAGTTAGATGTATTCAGAGAAATGATAGCTGCTTTTTATGCATGTTGAGGAAGATAGATTATTTAGCAACATAGATAACACTGTTTTTGAAATCACTCTTCAGTTGGTATATGATACTCTGAAATTGACAAATGAGGGTCTACATTTAGGTAGAACAACTTTGAACTTGCTAGATTGAAACATCAGTTTGATAGCAAGAACCCCTCATTTACATGGCAGATTACAGTATCTTGAACATCTTAATGGAAAGGCCAAATTTATAGCCAAAATTCTGTAAGCACAGATTTTTCAGAAGAAAGGGCATGCTGAACATATCAACACAATTTGTTTATATGCTACATATGTTGTGATGCAGAAAATAAAACTAAATTGGTGCATACTGTTTTTAGATTCCATACAGCACAGACATTCAAAATTATTTTATGGAATTAGTCTTGTGAAGTTGATATCGGGGACAAGATATTATGTGAATCATTGGCCCAAAAAATCTTTCAAGATAAAATCTTTTACAATTACTAAATATAAGAAATTCATTTCTCATGCACCAGTTACAGACATATACCAACCATCAACAAGTGAACAACCACATATGTCGACAGGACAAAATTTATTATCTCCAGCAGAAGTTGCGTATATTACACAATTAGGAGAACAAATTAGTTGACAGATTTTAGAAACTATAATCAGTACTATTCAAAATCGGATGAGAAATCAAGGATAACTTGTACTTTTCTGATTTCTTGTTGAGTTGTAATGCTAAGTGATTGGAATGTTTGTTTGTATAACTGAGTGATTTGTAATTCAAGGGTATTTTTATATTATTTAGCTTTTCAATGAAAGGTGGATTTATTAATTTTATCTATATGAATGCTTACAATTATTCTCTAACCGCAATACTTTGTTGAATAATGACAACAATAGGGACATATAATTCAAAAATAGAACACTACATAAGTACACTTAAAACAATAGATAATTACACTTAACATTCTTAACTTTAGGTGTTTTAAGAAAGTCAAAAAGTAAAATACAACATCAAATTAATTTGGTGATCATCAAAAAGGGGGACATTGTCGAGTA
>JAMKPZ010001822.1:0-34596 GCA_024699675.1 Amphibolis antarctica
AACATTATTATAACATTGTTTATTTATTTTTTATTTTATCAATTTCATATAAATTTTTACATATCATTATTATTATATAAATTTTTATATATAAAATTCTATTACATTATTTATTATAACTCAATTCTATTTATTTCACTATTTCTAGCTTCAACTTCCAGTTACCTTTGAAGTTCTTTTATGAATATGTTAAGATGGTATTAATTAAACACAATTATAAATCTACAAAATACCTGAATATTATTTTCTTGAATGTAGATTTAAATCTAAAATTTTAAGAACTAAAATTTAAGAGCGATTTTACGATTTTCAATCATTAGAGGAAGAATACCGTTATGCACGACCTCGAGATTACCAATGCCACCACTTCAATGGTTAAAAACCTCTAGAGTTACTTATAACTTTAAAGTATTTTTTAATAAATTTACAAAGTAGATTTTACGTTTACAATGAAATGTACGTACTCTACGAAAAGAACACGCATAGAAGTGTTAGGATTGACTTATTGGGTATATTATATCAAAAGTTTAAATTGTATAATCTTAAGGTACAATACAATAGCATTAGTGCGTATCCAAGTTATATGACTTATAAGGTTAATTACGTTCTCTTTGTTAATGACTATATTTTCTTATAAATTTTAATACACATTGCTGAACTAATGATCGGTCGATCTCTTGTGTGGATCAAGCTTTGTATCAATCTTTTCTTCTTTTTTTAGTTGTGATTTCCAGACGCAAGCTATCGTAAAAGCCCGCTACAAATACGTCACGAGTCAGAGGCCATGTTTGTCAGAGTATTTGGGTAGATTACGTTGAATTATATATATATTTTAAAATTATATGATTTATAATAAAAAAGTAATAATAATATTTTTTTTAAAATTATAATAAATAATAAATAAAATAAGTAAAAAAATATAGTATTTATTATAATAATGTGATAATAATATTTTTTTGAAAATTATGATGAATAATAAATAAAATATGTAATAAAATAAAAAATAATATTTTATTATATTAATGTGATGATATTTTTTTAAGTGTTGTAATGAAAATATTTTAAAAAAAATATTATTACATCTAATAAATAATAAAAAATATAAAAATTATTTAATAAATAATACTATAATATATTATCATATATAATAAAAAATATAATTATATAATAATAAATGTCATAAGGTATGTTCAGTCTGTCGTTCCCCTCTCATGAGATTGTCGTGCTGAGTGGCGTCAACACCATCGATGATTTTGAAGAGTAGGTAGGCGACAAGACCATGAGAGAGTGACACCACTGGTGTAAAATTCAACAAATATTAATAAAAAAAGTATTTATTTTTTTTAACACAAGTATTTTATTAATTTAAATTATTTAATTTTTATAAGCTTTCTTTACATTATATATAAATTTTCTTGATTTTTTTTAACGTACATAAATAACTTTAAGATTTTTTCTATTTTCAAATTTTTTATTTTTATTTTTATTTCTGTTTCTCAAATTATCATTTTCTAAATTTTCAACATATAACCTTTAAGTAATAAAAAAATTTTAAGTTTCATTTAAAAATTTGATTTGTAAAGATTTTTATTATATAAAATATATATTTTAATAAATAATATAATAAGAATAAAAATTTTCACTATAACAATTAAAAGAAAAAATAGAAATACTTTTTTTATTTTAAAAATCGTATCTACTTAAAAAAAACATAAATTTTAAATTCACTTAATAAACTTAACGATACCTTAGAGATCTTATCATTTTTTTACCTTTTCATGTTTTCTTGTACCTTCTTCTTTCTTATCATCGTGTTTTTCACTCTAACCTACTTTGAAAATAAATTATTAATAAATATTTTCAAACGTAACCAAATTAAACACTTATTATAAAAAGTAGTAAATAAACACCTTCCGGTTCCTGTTACTTGTATATGTTAAAAATGTTAAAGATTGAAAATTTTGAAAAAAAGTTAATTTTTTTATCATTATAAGTATATTTTTTTTTTTGTTATTTCTTACCTAAGTTTGGAAAAATCTTATCACAATTAATTTTTTAACATTGTGTATCTTGTCTAACATTTCTTAACCATTATTAAATTTTTTGTTACAAAGAATATATAAAATTATATTTAAAATATTTATAAATTTTTTAAAATTAAATTTTTTAAATTTATATAATATATACAAACAATCTTAAAATTTCTTTTATTTCATAAGTTTCCTTTTTTCTTTTTCTATATTTTTATTTCTCAATTTCTAAAGTGGACAAGCAAACCTTAAATCAATAAGTTATTCTCAAATGACTTCTTTGGTAATTATTTTTGAAAAATGCTTATTTAATTCTACTTTCTGACGTCGTCCCTTTGATAGTTCTTCCATCACTGGTATTAAATTATAGACAGCTAAATTTGAAATTTTTGAATCAAATGCTGATTTCGTGCTCAAGCCTCTTTCCTTTGCATACATTAATTATACAAAATAATAATTATGCTTGTATAATATTGTGAAATAATGAGAGGATCACAAATAAGTGTTATTAGTTCTTAGTTGATACGAAAATAGAAAAAATTACTGTCATTGTTAATAAATTAATCTCAGACAGTGTTTATCTAGGATCTATTTGTTTATGAATTTTTTATTGTACTTTTTTATTTTTTATTATACATTACTACGATTAATAATAACATTTATTAAATAATCTTAATATTTTACACTAAAGATGTGTTTGTTCATGTAATAGAAGTAGGTAAAGTGAAGTTCAATTTTTTTTAAAAAAATATATAATTTATGATATAAATGTTTTTTTATGATTTTATAGTTTTAATTTTAATAATTGTAAAGAGTTGTAGTTGAGAGTATATTCACAAAAAAATATCAGAGCTTTATAGTAAATTATGAGGTAAAAAATTATATATAATAATTTATATAATAATAATAATGTATAAAAATTCATCCAAAATTATAACTAAAGTTAAATAAATAACCAAAGTTCAAAGGATCATTTATAACTCCACTCCCTCAGGTGAGAAAAAGTAATTTTTAAGATGAAAAGAGAAAAAAAAATTAATTTTGATAATAAAAAAATAAATTAAAAAATATTATCATAAAAAAATAAATATTATCATAAAAATATAAATACTTTTAAAAATTAAAAATAAGAAAAATAAAATGATACGTAATACTTAAAATTTAAGGTTTGCTAACACGTGTACATATACAGGGGCATGTGTGTGTAAACACCTATATATACACACACCCGCTGGACATCGTAACGGAAGAACCACTCCCGCGGGACATCGTAACGGAAGAACCACTCCCGCGGGTCATGAGTGTTGGTTTTTGGACCAAAATCCATTAGTCTAACGAGTCTTCTGAGAAACAGAAGAAGAAGCAAGGGAGAGGCGGAAGAATTCCAGGCCGATCGGAGTCTTCGATCCCTCGAAAGCCCTAGATCGAGGTCTATCGCTACGCCAGCAATATCGATCGGCGCAGCGGATGCGAGAATCCGCCTGATCTTTGGCTGCGGTCGTGTCCCCGGAACCCTAGTTGCTCCGCTTCTGCAGTTCGGTCGCCTTTGGCGGTGGATCGGAGATGCCGTCGCATGCGGATCTGGACAGGCAGATCGAGATCCTGAGAGAATGCAAGTACCTGCCGGAGATGGAGGTGAAGGAGCTCTGTGACAAGGCGAGGGCGATTCTGATGGAGGAGTGGAACGTGCAGCCGGTTAAGTGTCCCGTCACCGTTTGCGGGGATATACATGGACAGTTCCATGACCTGATCGAGTTATTCAAGATCGGCGGAGAGGCGCCGGACACGAATTATCTGTTCATGGGAGATTATGTAGGTGAGTTTGGAGGCGGCGGAGGTTTCGGATGCAATTGAAAACCATGCTATTTCCCTCTGATTTTCAAGCTTTTACGAAGTTTTCAGCTGAAAGGGAAACTTTTCTTTGCTGGATAACTTCGAGCTTTTGAGCTGATATATCAATATGTTGTGCTTTTTTATGCTTGGTTTTCTGCTAACTAGCTGATAATCTGCGAGATGTTGTCTGAGAAATAGTTATCTGGCATGCTTGATTTATTTATTTGATTCTATGTAATAGGTGGGTGACTTTTAACCATAGATTGATCTGTTGTTGATTGTTTTCATTATTGATATTCTCAAGGTTCTACTAAATTCACAAGCATAATATCGATATCAAATTTCAAATTGTTTTTGCTTATATTGTTGTTCCAAAAAAAATCAGAAATACGTCCTTATTTTTATTTGTATTTTAATTAAATTCAAAAATCCCTTATTGCTAATTGTTCTTTACAAGGAACCTCATATAAAATTACCTGAAGATAAAGTTTTCAGGGGCATCTGAATTTTCTTTGTCAAAGGGTAAAGCCCATGCGTTTTTGCAATAGATTGGGGGATCAAACTCCAAGGACATTTTAGTATCGATTTGTTTAGGGAGGGAAAATGGGTTCTCTTGATTTTAAACTCGGTGCATGTGGTTGGTTGGTTGTTTCAAGGTTGAAAAGAAACTGCTAGGCCATTCAAAAAGAAAAGAATAACGCTGTAATGAACCTGCATGCTGTTGATCAATGTAAAATTTCAAATTTACCAGCAACATAACATATAATTTGTAATGATGATTATGTTGAATAAGAATGACTATGAAAAACATGTGAACATGGAAAAGATTGACCAGAATTAATTTATGTGGAAGAAAAATTGAAGACAGCTATGCCAAAAAGCGTTTGGAACTGTTAGAGTCATCTTCAATGAATAAAACTATGATGATACTATTTCTCGTTAGAAAATTTGTGCATGCCCGTTAAGCTAATAATTTTGTGCAGACCATCCTACTAATAATGTAATTTCTATGAGCTTGTCACAGGATCTAATAAAAGTTGGTGAAGACACTTTTGGTTTAAAAAAAATTGCAATTTTTCATATATACTTTCAGCTTTAAAAAATTACTTTTTTCATATTTGGGATTTTTTATCCTTCTCCATGATGGAGAGATGTTTTAATGTGGTGCTATGAATACAACACTTATCTTTATAGCTCCAGAAAATTTGAATTTTGTATATTAATACAAAGTCATGACTCCCACTACTTTAAGTAGCAAAGCCAACTATTTTTGTTTTGTGTTCATCAGTTACAAGTGAGCACATCCACATTTAGTTCTCCCAGTTGGTAATGCAAAGTCACATTATTGTGAATATGCTTGTGGCTGTTTTCTATGTTGGTGGTGGATATTAGTGATTTTCGTTCTTTTTGTAGATCTATTACAATTTAGAAGAATGGTGTATATTTTTTATTTGCTTCATTGATGGTCATGGCTTCTTGTTCCACAACTGCGAAAGCAATTCATAAACTAATTTTGTTGCTGCTTTCAGTACTACTGTGATTTCTTCTTCATGTTAAAGCTGATGTTTTATCCCATGATGGAGATATTCTGCATGTGAAGTTTGTTTTTATGGCATAATAATATTTTCAACTAATTGGTTTAGACTAGTTGGGTTGTATGCTTTATGTTTATGTAGATCTCACCATTTCAGATATATTAGTTGATAGCAGTATAACACTATTTATTCAGAGTTCTTTCTTCAATGCAGATCGTGGGTATTACTCTGTTGAGACTGTGACACTTTTGGTAGCACTAAAAGTACGTTACAGGGATAGAATTACAATTCTTAGAGGAAATCATGAAAGCCGACAGATAACTCAGGTGTATGTATTGTTTAAATATTTTTTTTTAAGTGTTACATTGGTGCTTTTACATGTAGAATGCAACATCTGAGATTTTAAAAGTATGTAGGCCTTGTTTTTTATTTATACATGCTATGTTGCCAGAAAAGATGAAATGAAACTTTACTCATATTGTTTTTTAGCAGTATGTTGGTGATTAAAGTTCTTTTGGCCAAGGGTCCAGTTCTTTTTCTCTTTAAACATTAGACATCCTTGAAATTTCTACAGATCATATTTGCCCCTCGGATTATATGACATTCATCTTCTGCCTTCAGTTACGAAAATTACTGAATTTTGTCTTCAAGAAAGTGTTACACAAATTACATTAGCCCTCTATGTGTAAACTTTTATGAAGAAATTCAACCAGGAAATAATTTACTGGTTCCTCTAGATTCAAATTCTACAAATGATGTTTCAGTGAATAGAAAGGTTCCTGCCAATTTAAGGTCGTGCAGAAAGGATGACGTAGTATGAATCAGATTGTGTATTGATGCCATGATCTTTAAGGAAAGTGCCCTTTAAAGCATGTAAACTCTTTTGCAGACATTCAACCAGGAAATATTTTACTGGTTCCTCTTAATTCAAATTCTCCAAACGATATTTCAGTGAATAGAAAGTTTCGTTCCAATTTAAGGTGGTGTAGAAAGGATGACGTAGTATGAATTTCTGAGTCATTGGATGTTGATATAATTAGTCTCAATAAGAACTCATGTTTTGAATTGTTCAAGCCATCTTGTGGTTTGTTATCAGTTCCTTTACTTTCTCGTGAGACATTTGGAGGCCCACAAAAAAGACGTAAATATGTAGTTTTTAATTTTGAGACTAATATGTGAATTAAATGAGGCCCATAATTGTGCCTTCTATGCAAAAGGATGTAAAACCATTCACGGATATATTAGCACTTTGTTATACAATAATTCCTTCAGGCTTATGCATCAGTGACCCAGCATCATTAGTGAAAGTAATACATTGTTGTCGTTGGTGCTTCTTATTAGTTATTTATACAGCCATTTTTTTGTTGCAGATATGGCTTTTATGATGAATGCTTAAGAAAATATGGAAATGCAAATGTATGGAAGTATTTTACAGATCTTTTTGATTATTTACCCCTTACAGCTCTTATTGAGAATCAGGTATGTCTTCTTATTTGTTCATGGTGTAACCAAGTTTATCTGCATTGTGCTATTGTAAAGAATGTGTATACTTGTTATTAGATATTTTGCTTGCATGGAGGACTTTCTCCTTCATTGGACACATTGGATAACATCCGTGCTCTTGATCGTATACAAGAGGTAAGCATATTGCTGGTTTTATCTTTTCAAAGTATCATTATGTGCACACCTATAGAAATTTATTCATCATTGTTGGTAATATCCCACATTGCTGTAAAGTAGTGATAATATATCACACATCATTCCTTATTGACGAGCTCACAAAAATATTATTTTCATATTGCTTAGAAAACTAGACTTGTGAGAGATGGGATTGTATATTATCGCATCATTAGTTTGTCAATTGTACCTCACTCAATTTGGATTTATAAAATGGCTACATCTAGTGCTGAAAGGTCAATCCCACGTCAGTAAATATGGGGCCAGGGAAGCTTTTTTTATACACTGTCGTAAAACTTAATGATTTTTCCATAATTATGGATTTATAACTGCAAAAAATATTGCTTGGTTTTAGCATTAGGTGAATATTACACTCATAAAAGGTCAGAGTGATAATGTAGAGTGTGGGAACTGGTGCTTAACCTGAGAAGTTCAGATTCCAGTCTACTTTCTCTCCATCAGGTTTTGAGATATCTGACGTAAAATGCATTTGTGTGCCATTTTTCATATGTTAATGGTACAGAGACTGCATCATGTATCCTAAATAAAGATTCAAAATTACAGACATAACACCAGCAATAGTCTGAGTTATAATCCCACTACATAGGGTTGACCACATATAATTTTTCCTTCCTAGTGTTTCTATCTATTATTAAATTACATATGTAAAATTAAAGATAGACAAGCAAAAGATAGATATCAATGCATGTTACTGTTGATATATTAATCAATTCTTATCTGTAAATCGTATTACAGAAAATGAAATTCAAACCGATGTATTTATTTATGCTTTTGGTGGCACAAGATCGATCTACTTCAGGAATCAGGATATATTAAGTGATTTTTATCTCTAAATATGGTATCACAAAAAAGAAATGCAAACCAATGTATTTACGTTTATAGTGGCACAAAGCTTTGATCTTCTACTTTATTCATATGTGCTTTTGCTGTATGTTTTCAGAATCGGCCCAGATTAAAGTAAGGTTCCGAAATGATTTTCGTAACCACTTTACCTTGATATTTCAGGTTCCTCACGAAGGCCCCATTTGTGATCTGCTTTGGTCTGATCCCGATGATCGTTGTGGTTGGGGAATATCTCCTAGAGGTGCTGGGTACACGTTTGGTCAGGACATTGCTGCTCAGTTTAATTATACAAATGGTCTATCCCTTATTTCCAGGGCCCATCAACTGGTCATGGATGGTTACAGCTGGTGTCAGGTCTGCCGTCGTAAAGCCTGATTAATTTTTGTTATATCACGACAGTTTTAAGTGGAGGGATTTATCTGTTTCTTTGGGTGCAGGATCAGAATGTGGTGACCGTATTTAGTGCTCCAAACTACTGTTATCGCTGTGGGAACATGGCAGCCATACTTGAAATTGGGGAGAACATGGACCAGAACTTTCTCCAGTTTGATCCCGCACCACGGCAGATGGAACCCGATACGCAACGCAAGACTCCCGACTATTTTTTGTAACCATCTCAACCTCTCCGAGTGTTATCCAGCTCCATGTTTGTTCTGTAGACGTTTCTCAGACGAGGATTTTTGGTAAACGGATTTCCACGCCAATATCACCATCCTTTGTTTGGAGATTTGCCCTGCTACAAAGTGGTATGTCCACCATTGCTTTCCAACTTAAGGAACTACGATAATGTTGTTTTCTTGTCCATTGTCTTTGTGCTTAATTATTGAGAAGAAGGTTGACGGTTAAGAGCAGCGGCATGGCGAGGAAGGTATGCCCCTTCTTGATTTGAAGTGCAGCGCAAAGTATCTCTCACTGCAAGCCGCAGCTCGCATTGAAGTTGCTTTCTTACCACCCTACTTTTAACGAACTTCACAGCCAGATGATCACATATCCTTTGTCTATAAAATATTCATCGCATTTGTTTTCTCGTTCCTTTAATCATCACTTTACTGCCCATCATTTGTTTTAAAAAGAAACGGTCTAATAAATATGTATGTTTGTATGTATGCATGTATTTCAAAAAATGGTTTATGTTGTAGGACTTTGAAATTAGGGCACTCTTCTCTAGTATTTATCATAAGGTAAGAAAAGACCACTTGCACAAACTAAAAGAAATGTTGTATGGTAAGGGAGGAGATAAATTGGGCACCGAGCAAAATGCTATTGATGCATTTTTGTGAATGAAAGCAGACGTGCGGTACTATACAAGCACGCTGAGGTGGGTTATCTGCTTTTACTGTAATGCTTGTATCAATTATTTTAGCTAATATTTTGCCATCAGAAAGATGTGTCACCGTCTAGTGGTCGTTGATACAGAGGATCAATCGGTGTGATTCTCTAATTATCAGTGCAGAAAAGTGAGCATACGGTCTTTCTTTCTTTTTTCGTAAGTGTTAACATTAAATAATTGAGATTTATTTTTATCCTTTTCTTTTCAAATGGTGTTACTTGAAAATGAATCTTTTAGTTTGTTTTTACTGTAAATGTTTAGATAATTGAATAGTTGAAATTTGTAATTATTTTTTCTTCCTTTTCGTGCGTATTCTATCTAAATTTTGTAAGGGTGTCGGTGTCGCAGCTAAAAACGAACCTTTTCAAGTTTCTTTTGTTGAAACCTTATTTATATATGCATTATCTTTTTATAAACTTCTATTTGTCATTATCATTTCTTAAATTTTCTTATTTAAACTTTTACTTTGTAATTTACTATAAGACTTTTTTATTCAGTTTATTTCACTACTATTTATTTTAATTCTTTGTAATTATTAAAATTGGTTGTATATTAAATAACTATAACAAATGTAGCCTCAAGATCACATATGGCCACTGATAATTTCTTTAGTGAAATGGGGATATTTGTTTTGATGG
This sequence comes from Amphibolis antarctica, assembly GCA_024699675.1. Lineage (NCBI taxonomy): Eukaryota > Viridiplantae > Streptophyta > Magnoliopsida > Alismatales > Cymodoceaceae > Amphibolis > Amphibolis antarctica. Next base: position 9,908 of record JAMKPZ010001822.1, read on the forward strand.
TAATAGGAGAGACTTTTTATTTTAACATTAGATAAGGTATTATATATTATACAAAGGTACTTTCAGAAAAATTTTCTAGTGACACTTTTTTTAAAATTTTTATAATCATTTCTAGTGACACTTATTATTTTCTAAAATTTACAACAAAACTGTATAGTTGATTAATCTAAGGTATCGTTTGAAAATGAGAAATTTTAATTTTACAAATTTTTATATATCATTATTATTACATAAATTCTTATATATAAATTTTTATCACATAATTTATTATATATTTTCAACATTATTTATAAAATTATTTTTAACTTTAACTCTCTGTAATTATTAAAATTAACTATAAGTAAAGTTAAAAATAAACACACCCAAGATATACTCATGTGAGGGAAGTGTAAAGCAAATGTGCAACCAACAGAACCGTAGTATAGAATTTATGATTCGAACACAATTTCGAGATCGGGAGATTTCATGTGAATTTCAAGATAATGAAAATCATAAAAATCATAAATCATTGTATAATTTTGTTTTCAATTTTAGTTTGATTTTACCATCTGATTTTGTGTGTCAACGGATAAACAATAGAAAATTGAACAAAAATGAACTTTTCTTGATTCCGCAATTTTAAAAAATAAACTATAAAACGTTTCAAAATTTGTAAAATCCTCATTTGAAGATAAATTTGCCAAAAAGTGTAACCTAGGTAAAATTTAAGAGGCCTATTTTTATCAAAATCCCAAATAGGGTCTGATCCATCGTCAATACAAATCTCATTCATTACAGTTCCAAATAAAATCGATTTCACATAGGAATAAGTTGACATTTTGTGCAAGGCAAATGATGCATTTAAAGACAATTTTTTTTCAACAGAGTTAAATAAAACTAAAGTTGAAATTAAAATTACGTAGTAATTTAAGTAATAAAAGTTTATATATTAAAATTTATATAATAATAATGATATTAAAAATAATTTTAAAAATCAAAAGAAACTAAAAATAAGTGGAGGCAAATGTAGATCTCATACACAAGCTTGTTTCCATATCTTGCCCAACAAAAAAATTGCACCTCAAATCAAAAATGTGAGGAAGATAAATTCCTGCATTGGTTTTTCCTGACAAATTAAAGAAATACAATGGTGAAAAACAACTACAACATTGGAGATATTATGGTACCCTTTCAAACATACAATGCTTAGTATGCTTGGAGAGAATAAAATTAAAAAATAGGGGAAAATAACATAAAAGATAAGAAAAACAATTAATTATCTCTATAGGTTAGACTAATTGTGGACAAACAGGAAGAAATATGATTTCTCTAAGTTGAGTGACAATAAGAGAGACATGAGGATGCATTTGACTCTGTCCACTTCAAGGAGAAATAAATGACTATTTATACTTCATTTCTCTTCTCTTCCATTCTGACTTCAATAACCAGTAACCAAGCAGAGAAAATCTTACACTCTATCACTTGCTTACTTTGCTTTGCCCTTCTTTTAACCAAATGCACCACAAGGGCGTGCAGTCATCGGGCTTTTAACAACAGCTTTAAATATTTCCCGTCAAGACAATTTTGACATCTTCATGTTCGATGAGTCCAGTTTGTTCAGCACATTTGCTGATATGTAAGGGGACATGAATCCCTGGATCTGTCAACCACAGTGAACAAGGAAAAAAAGATAAGATACTATAGTTAGCAGGAGAGCATGATAATGATTAATGACCCATTCGACTGATATGTTTGCTGTGATTATAATGGTAAATTGCCCAAAAGAAAATCTACCAAAACGAACATGCCATTTCACGATTTGGAATATTAAGGGGGAGGGGGCGGCAAGAGGGGTTTGTGTATGTAGAAAATCTTGGAAAATGAAGATTTTGAAAAAAGTTTTAGATTTTCACGTGTTTATGTATTTCGAAAAAATTGAAAAAATTTAAAATTTTTCTATCATTACAAGTTTTTTTTTTTTCCACCATTTTCTACTTATTAGGTCAAAAAAAATTCTTATAGTTAGACAAAAATTTTATCATGACATACTTTCCTGACCTCATGTGTTTTATCTAATCTCCATTGACTATTGTTAAATATTCGTGACTATAAGAAAAATATAAAATTATATTTGAAATGTTAAAATATAAAATATTTATAAATTTTTTAAAATTAATTTTCTAGAATTTTCACAATGTACACAATCAATCTTATTTTTTTTTCATTTCCTAATTTTCCTTTTCTTTTTCTTTTTTCTAAATTTTTGTTTTTTAAATTTTCAACATGCACAAATAAACCCTGCACAAAAGATATCTACCAAACATTCTAAAACATACTAAAACCAAAACACTCGGTTTCTATACTTCAACAAGATAACTCAGTTCCAACTTTTTAATAGCATCATGAAATAAATATTCTACAAAGGTCCACAACTTGAATGCACAAGCAAAGAAGGGTTAATCCATCAAAAGGAGGTAACATAGAAGGGGATGAAACACATATTTGAACATTACCCAGCTATGTGAATATATGAACAATTAATATTGAATTCTACTTGCATCAATTAGATTCAGCTCTAAAAAGGAGTAGAGGTAATACTTGTTTCATGGTAAACCATGTTATTTAATTTATAAACACATTTTGGTGTTTAAAGCAGCCAATTTACAATAAATGAAGCAGAATGTGTCTTTAACCATTTCTAAATAATTATTTTCAATAAAACATGACATTTTGATACACTATGACTAACCAATCTTCTAATTGCAGCAGAAGCCTTGAAAGGAATATATAGAATAGAAAAATTGGAAACTTGGAAATTAGAATAATAATAAGTAAACAGACATATATGAAGGATAACAACCTGAAGTAGAGAAGTAGGGATTTCTACGAATCCCTGTATAAACAGATCCACTTTTTCTAGAATTGAGGGACAAACTGGTGTGATTACATACAGAAGGTCATTTGAAATGTCTATGCCACGCACAATTCCTGCTTTTTAAAAAACACTCATAGCAAATCAGAAACAGCATATATTATGAAGGGGACATAATGGCATGCTATTATCATAACTTACCTAGTCCAACACACCAAGGCATTCCATTTTCTGTGACTTCGTCACTAACAGCTAAGCCAACAATTGATGCATTCAGACTATGAAAAGTTTCACTGCTTGCTACCTATTAGTGAAGAATAAAGAAAAAAAAAGAGTATAAAAAAGAAGACAGTGATGCAAGAAAGTGGAAAAAATGGTTTGTGCACTGGAAACATTCATTTAGAGTGCCTTGAGTGATACTGTGAAAGTTAATATATTAATCAAGTTTGTTTCACACACTGATTTCTGTAAGAATGAACTTTGACTATTACTTTAGATTGGCAGCAATGGAACAAAGAGTCCGTATCACTACAGAACCAGTTCTAGATGTAGAACCTCCAACACAATGCCATGGCCAAAGGAAATTAGTAGGCATAGTCTACATGGATGAGCAAGAATCCTGCACCCCCAAAATAAAAGGAATTCCTGCGAGTGATCAATATTTGGCTGGAGAAAAACACAGTGCTTGTCATTGAGGGTTTTTTTTCCAAGTGAGGAACTTCAGAACTCGGGATGGTGTAGGAATGGAATACTAGTCTTGCATGATGCTTGTTCTGCATTGATAACTTTTTCTGCAAACATGGAATATAGTTAATTATGGTTCATTTCTTCTGTCTTCTACTTAGTCCAGTCAGTTCTCCCTCCTCAACATTTGAAGCTAGATATGGGCTATCTGATGTAACAAACATTCTTTTTGCCAGTATATAATCAATTGCTGAACTTACTTGACAATGAAGATGCCGAATTTTGATAGTGGAGATAGGCACTTCGTAAGGAGGAATTGAAGCTAATGTGTATGCAAGTTTCTTATAAGTGGAGACATCCATGTCACATGGAACACATTGACGGAAGTAACCAACTATTCGGAGATCTCGCAATTCACGTGATGGCTTTTGTGTTGGCACACTGCAAAAATGTAATATATTTTTCATGTGAAAAATCATTGGAAAATTGAAACTAAATTTCACAAAAGCATCTAAGCACACAGCAATGTACATTTGTTGTATGCTCATCATCTTGACACAATACAAATAAATTAGCATTTTAACAAGGAATTGTCATTCGATTGACAATAATGAACTTACAATTCACCACCAGAATTTTTTTGTGCTGCATTAATTTCTGAAAGACTAGTTGTCACCTCTTGGTTTTCATCCAACCAGAAAAAGCCCCTTGGAAGATTCTTACTCTGTGCTATACGTATTTGCACCATGTGTGTAGGTTTGATGTATCTCAACATTTCTACCAGTTGTTCGTAGCCAGTACCTAGAACATAAAGAATGTCAAAGATTACTCAATGCAAGATATCTCTATTAATGGGGGAGAAAGATCAATAATTTAAAGTTTCTATCTGTCTAGTGTCTACTGACTGTTATTTCCAATGAAGTACCTTTTACCCATCCAGCTGTATTGATGACAAGTGGTAATATAGGTGTGATGATATTTGTGAGATCACTAGTTTCACAGTATTCCTTGAGAAAATAATTGTAGAGGCTGAAGATTCCATTAAGACAAAGTCTTGGATCTCTTTTAGGGGAAACATCACCAAAGAAGAGGGACCTGTAGTAAGGACCAAAGCTGTCATATTGCATGTATTGTACAAGCATAAGCATTACTGTAAATTTGCTTCTCTCAATATTCTTCAGTGATGTTTGCACCCTCAGAAACCACACAAAATAACTCAAATTAGAACTACTCATAAAAGGCTTAAAAAAAAATTTATTCCTACCATCTTGTCATGAGAAGTGATTCCCCAGTTACCAGCATACAAGTTGAGCCTCCTCCAAAAGGAAAGCATGAACAAGATAATTTGATTCACTGTTTACCTACAGTATTCTTTTTTCTTCATTCCTTTCATGTGCCAAGATTTGAATTCATGACCTTTGCCATAAAGACATAATGTTTAACCACCAAGATCACAAGGTACTTGGCTACCTACAGTATTCTACACGTAATGACTAGCAATGAACATAGCAAGCATGGGAAAGCTAAACCCTAAACCTTAAACCCTAAAAAAAAAACCCTAAACCCTACACATAACAACAACACAGAAAAGTCCCAAAAACAGAACATAGCAAGCATGGAAAAGCTAAGATCACAGCACAGGGACAAAACAAAGAAAAGAACTCACAAAACAGAAATGTATGTGCTTACATGACAGGTGTTTTCAACGTCATAATCTTGAGGTCTGCACACAACCAAAGGAGGAAGCCATTGATTTTATTCCTCGAAATTCACCCATGTCATTCAGAATCGGAAAGAAAAATTCAATATCTCTGTAGACATTCAAGCATACCTGCAATATGTTCCTGGAGAACATGAAGCGAGAGTAGTCCAGGGGGTGTGAACTCTGGCTGCCCGACATCTGTATCCAAATATGCAACATTCCTGAACCTAGGAGTCCGTTTGTACACGTCAAAAATCTAAGAAATGGAAATTTAAGAAATGGAAAAGGCAGAGGGAAAGAAAAATTAGGAAATGAATAAAAATTAAAATTGTTTATACTTGTTGTGGAAAATTTAAAAACTAATTATAAAAATTTATAAATATCTTGTATTTTAAGATTTCAAATATAATTTCACTTTTTATTTTAACTACAAGTTTTGCGTGAAGGAAGTTGGACAAAACATATAAGGTCAAGAGGATATGTCATAATGAAATTTTTATCAATTACAAGAATTTTGCTAACCTAACGTGTGAGAAATGACGACAAAAATTTATATTTATTGTGAAAGAAAAATTTAATTTTTTTTTACATTTACCGAGATACACAGGTAGTTGAAAATCCAATAATTTTTTTAAAATTTTTATTTTCCAAAATGTATAGGAGACACAAACCCAAGTACCAAAATCCATCAAAACTATCCAACCCTACTGCACATCCTACACGAAACGGTTCTCACCTCGGCAGGAGAGTGTTCACGAGGTACCGCGAGAAGGTCGACTTCCCACTATTCTTCGGTCCGCAGATGAACACCACGGGTGGTGTTTCCGTATGGAGTGCCAATTTGTTCGCGACGTCGGACCAGGCCTTGGAGACTTGGATCCCCGAGTGCTGCGGTTCTGAGCCCGGCGGCATCGTGGGGGAAAGAGAACGGGGCGGAGATGATGACGGCGTGTCGTCGCTGCCCGCGTCCTCTACTCCTTCTCTTCCCCTTTTCCTTCCCATCGCCGGCGATGTCGACGGAAACGACGGGGAGGTGCTCCGACGAAAAAGGTGGAACCTTTGGGCTTGGGAGTGTTTTGGAAAAGTTGGAACCTTTACTGTAAAATCGTTTTCATTAAATATCATATATTAGTATTTAGGGTTTAAGATTTAAATTTTAAATTTTAGGGTTTAGTATTTACAAAACTTTTTACTAGACATTACATACAGAAAAATATTTTTTGAATTTAATATTTAATATAAGGCCCATCTTTGAATTTAAGGTGTATGTCAAAAATTTAAGAAATGAAAAAAAAAAATAGAAATATTATTAAAATTGTTTACATATATTATTGAAATTCTAAAAAATTAATTTAAAAAATTTATATATATTTTATATTTTAATATTTCAAATATAATTTTACTGTGTAACTATAAGTTTAGCAATAATCCAAGAAGATTAGACAAAAAACACGATGTTAAGGAAATGTGTCATGATAAAATTTTCACAGATTATAAGAATTTTCCCAACCTAACAAAAAAGAAATGACAAAAAAAAAATATTTATAGTGATAGAAAATTTTAAAATTTTTTCATATATGCAAAATACGTAAATACCTAAAAATCTAAAAAAAAATCAAAATTTTCCTTGTTCAATATTTCCAGAAGGGACAAATACCTTTGGAAATTAACGAAAAGAAAATTTTGAAAAAAATTATTATTAAAATATTAAAAATCTAGATATAAAAAATTTTATGGAATCATTTGTACATTTTATAAAAATTTATATTTAATTTTAAAAAAATTAAAAATATTTTAGATTTTTAATATTTCAATAAAAAAGGAATTTACATTTTATATTTAAACTCTAAATCTTAAATTCTAAACTTTCAACCTTAAATATATTTTTCATTTTAAATTTTAAATTAATATATTTAGATCTAAAATAAATATTTAGAAATATTTTTACTATAAACACGAAACATTTAACTTTTCTTTTTAGGTATGACCTTTAACTTTACAGAAATAATCTAATCTTCAGATTTACTCAATTCAATTTACCTTCCTTATTTTTTAACGTTTTTAACTTAGCAAACTTTTGACAAGGAAAGTCCACATTCTTTCCAAATCTTAAGTTAAGAGAAGAAAAATCTTCTCAACACTAAACTAATATATGTGACACTAATAACTTGCTTGTGCTTTTGGAATTAGAGAAAAATAATAAAAAATGATAAAAAAATTAATTATTATTTTTTATAATTTTTTATTAATTCTAAAAGCACAAACTAAAAAAAACCATGAAAATTTATTTCTCAAAAATTTAAGTACTTTTTTAAAATTTCAAGATGACATAAAATGCATCATTAAAGTGGTAATCTAATGATTATAAAAATCTTTTTAAATGTTAATGTCTCAAATTTGAATCTCCATTCAAACTCGTAAATTCATAATTATATTTTTCACTTTCATGCTATAAAAAAAAAGATACACAAAAAGAAGGTTTAAACACATCGGAAAATATTGAAAAAGGAAAATTTTAAAAATAATTTTAGATTTTCAAGTATTCGTGCGTACCGAATTTTCAAGTATTCGTGCATCACTACAAATATAAATTTTTTTTGTAATTTTTCAACTGTTAAGTAGGAAAAATTTGTACAATTTATGAAAATTCTTGTAATTTCTTGACTTCGGATGTTTTAATTTTCTAAAATTTTTATAACGTACATAAATAATTTTATTTTATTTTTTAATTTTTTTTAAAATTTTTCTTTTTCTTTTTATAAATTATCGTTTCTCAGTTTTTTGAAGTAAACGGACTCAAAATGTCAAAAACAATTTCTTAAAATTTCTAAATTTTTATTTTATCTTTGTTCAAACAAATTCTTCGGTCAATTGTGGTGTATTAATTAATTATTTATTTATTTACAGATAATGATTGACAAGTCACATGCAACGGAACACACGTGACCAACATGTACACGCCCATCGATCGTTCCGGTGAATGCACCGCATGGTGAATGCACCGCATTGTGGTCTACATCAATAATTAAGTTAATTAATTACCAAAGTTTTCTAGATGAACGGTGTTAAAGCCTTTCTTATTTAATTAATTACGTTTGCCTCTTGTGGCTTGGGTGTACACCACTTTCCTATTATTTTATTTCTTACCTTTATTTAGACCTTTAATTTATTTATCGAGTTTCAACTTTTATTACTGTAAGTTACTTGATGAATAATATTACGTTTCATAGTACAGACAAATAATAATATAAGAGTTAATTTATAAAAAATTTAAATAAATGTAATTTCAACTTTAACTAATAACAATTTCAATTAACTTCAACTACAATGTAAAAGTTGAAGTTAGAAACTCAAATTTCAAACAAATATAGTCTAAGCTTGATTTGTTTTCGGTTTCTTCTAACTTTTAAAATTACTTTCAACGTCATTATTACTATACAAATTCTAATTTATAAACTTTTATTATCTAAATTACCATATAATTCTAACGAAGTTTACGAAATTAGTTCAAACTTCAACTTTATTTAACTTTCAAAATTGAAAAAAGTTATCCCTAAAACATACCCTTAATCTCACTATTGATTTTGTGAGTCCACTGTAGAGATATCAGTTGAGTTAGGTTTAATTGTGTTTATATTATTCAACTTAGTTAATGACATGATTTCAATTTTCATGAATCATTTGTTTATATTAGTGAAATTAAATTAAATTCATTTTTATCAGTATTGTTTACTTTTCAGTTTAAGATAAAAAATGAAGTTTGAGTTCATAAGATATGAATCGTCTGAAATTCAACCAACTCAAGTTTACTCATCTACTTCCATTTGACTATCAGAATTTTTAATTCTGTTCAATTCTAAGAAGTACATAAATATCTCTATATTAAATTTATTTATATCGAATTCAATTTCGTTCAATAAAAATAAATTACCGTTCATTCATTTTCAACCAATTTCACATACAATTCAAGCAATATAATTATGGATTGAGATGATTATATTTTTTTAAAATTTCCTTATCATATAAAATAACGTCAATTATCAATTACATAATTATCAATTTAATCAATTTTAAATGTAAATAATTTAAAAACAAGGTATTTTAGAAAATACATTAATATTACAAAGAATTATAAAATTAACAGTTAAAAATACGTATATATGTGTGTGTGTGTTAATCGCTTTATAAAAATAACATTTAATTCATATATTAAAAAGTCTAACAAATACATTAAAAATGTAAAATTGAAAATTAAAATCTACAAAATTTACAACTTTTTCAAATAAACAACACTTCAAATTTAATTTTCAACTGATTTTTACCGAAACTACCGTAACCTCATTTATTTTCAATTTCACTTATTATAAAACATAAATTTTCATATATAAACTTTCACCGTATTACTTGCTATGTAGTTTAACTTTATTTATTTTATTATTTTCAATATAAGTTTGGTAACAAAATATACTAATTTCAAATATCGTAAAGTATAGAGTTGAGTTTCATCACTAAATAAAATTAGACACTATTATCTTTTTTATATATCTTGAAAATTAATAAAAAGAAAAAAATTTAAAATTTTTTATTATTAAAATATTAAAATTTTTTAAAAAATATTATAAGACTATCCGTACACCTTATAAATTTTTTTAAAAAAATTTATTTTTAATTTTTAAAAAAGTAAAAATATTTTAAATTTTTAATATTTCAATGATAAAAAAATTTTAAAAATTTTAAAATTAATTTTTAAGAAACATAAACCGTCTTTAAGTTTCGATGAAAAAGAGAAAAATATATTTACCCACGACGTCACCACCAACCATCCGGGCTGTGGACGACCGGCGCCGGCGGCGAATACCGTGGGCTAAGCTCAGAAAGTCGTGGACGTACCTTTCGAGCCTCCGACGACCGAGAATGTGAGATCGCCTGCCGTAAATTTAAAAATATTACATTTCACCGTGATTATAATAATACACTATAATGCACGTATGGATGCTACCTAGCTTCTGGCTCTCCCGGCTGCAACATGCCCGGGCAGGAAAAGTCGCCCACGAAGACGACGGCGACGCCCACTGCCGGTGATTGGACATGCCCGGCAACCCGGAAGCTTCCTTCACCTGCAGGGCGGCCCATCATATCTGCCGTATCCGTGAAGAAGAAGCTGCGGCGAAGCAGCAGCACCAGCAGCCGCAGAGCAGCAGCAGCAGGACTCCTCCCGTCCTGTCTTCTTCTTCTGGCCTTTTTTCTAAAAGAAAGATAAAAACTAGGTTTTTTAATATTATTAGTATTATATTTAAGATTTCGTAAAATTTAATTTTGATTTGAAAACAAGGTTGCGTTTTGTAAAAACTTTTTTAAAGATTTTACGAGTAAGAAAAAGTAATTTTTTTAACTTCCTAAAATAAAAGTGTCTTGATTTTCTTACTATTACGAGTGATTTTTAGTTACGACGGAAATCGTAATTAAATGATGCGGAAGAATTTTAATTTTTTATAGATTTTTATATATTATTATTATTATATAAACTTTTTATATAAATTTTTGTTTCATAGTTTACTTTCAACACCATTTGCAGAACTTACTTTAACTTTAAATTTTTGTAAAAATCAGAATACTTTGTTATCTTAAAGTTTGATGAAAAATGATAATTATACCACTGTAACTTAAGAAGTGTTTTAATGTTTGAGAAATCTTGGAAAATGTAGTCTCAGAGACCAATAAATAAAGATATTTTGTTTATTTCAATTTGAGAGAATATTTTAACTTCGTACAAGTCTTTACGTATTATTATTCTGACATATAATTTCATATCATATAATTTATTATAAAATTTAACTCTATTTAATTTACAATTCTCAATTTTAACTTTTTATAATTTTCAAAGCAAATTTTATCGTAAATTAAGCAGAACCACACACGAAGCTAAAGACATACGTACCTTTTTGTATTAGTTAATAATATAAATTTATAATTATATGATATCAGAATGAACGTTGATTAAATTTGTCGATAATACTATTAAAAAAAATAATAATAATATTATTATTATTGTTATGCTGATGAAGTGCACAAGTCACTGTCAGTTGCATGGAGCTGATTATAAATATATGCCTATGTAATGCACATATACAATTCCTTCACCGTTACGGCAGGTGAAGGCAAGGGCGGGGGGGAGCTGAACAGAGCTGATCGATCACAACCATGGCGGCGGTGTTTGGCGTCTCCTCTCACGGTGGCTTGCCCATGACTTACACCACCTCCCACTCGCCGCTGCCAGCCGAAGCGCCGCCCTTATTCCCTCCCAATCGCCTGCCCATGGAGTCTGCCGCCGGTGGCAGTTACTGCTACGCCGGCACCGGCGGCGGAGTTGCTGCCACAGGAACTACCGCTGATCACGCCGGCGAGCCTGATCGCCATCGTCAACATCGGAACTCGTGGTTTGAGGAGGCGGTGGATGATGGGTACGAGATGAAATTGCTTAATTTTGGGGCGGAGCAGGAGTTCCGCACCAGCAGTCAAAGCTTTCTGCAGACGCCGATCACCACCACCACCACCACCACCACCCACAAGAGGTGAGAGTGGTTTGATTGATTTTGCAGATTTTATCCTATTAAAATTAATTAACTAACGAGAAAAAGAAGAAGAAGTGATATAAGAATCTCAATAGACTTGTTCTTCCTGGAAGATTTGTGTCGATCGATCTAGTACACTCAATGAACATGTAGTTGAGAAATTTTTCTTTGTTAGGAAATGGGACAATGGGAGGAAGCTGCAAGAGAAGATCGCTCACGCAAGGGTGAAGATTGGGTTCAGAACAAAGTCACAGGTTGATATCATCGACGACGGATACAAGTGGAGGAAGTACGGCAAGAAGACAGTCAAGAACAGCCCCAACCCAAGGTAATCAACAACTCGCCAAATTGATCGATTCATCGCTCGATCGATCAATTTGTTTTGATAATATAGTCTTATATTGAAAATAATGCAGTAAATTAAGACTTGAATGACCATTAATTCCTCAGGAACTACTACAAGTGCTCAAGCGAAGGGTGCTGTGTGAAGAAGAGGGTGGAGAGGGACTGCGCCGATGCGACCTACGTGATCACGACATACGAAGGCTCCCACAACCACATGTGCCCCACCGATTCCGCTCGCCACTACGGCAATGCACCGTCGACGGCGGTGGCAACTGCGGCGGCGGCGGCGGAGTCTCCTTCCTCCTACCATTCCTCTTTCCAATCCTCTTTTTCGTCTTCCTCCTACCACACCATGACGAACCACCTCAACCCAACAAATACATGGAACATTTAATGTATGCATGCATGCTGCATTCGCCGCCGGCCGGCCGGCACTTCATCGTCCGATCACAAGCGAGCATATGTATTTTAGGTTTCAGTTTCACTCATCGTTTTGTTCAAATATCGACATTAAACTTGGCTTTCCATGTATGATGTACCTGTTCCTGGGGAGAACTGGAATATCAGCTAGTACTGTGCTTGATGCTGCTTTATCGACTACAAATGATCATAAGCATCATCTGTGGCTTCATTCTCAAATTTCTTTTGATTTTTGGTTTTGGGTGTTTCAAAAATCTCGTAATTCTGATTCAGATATCATTGTGACAGCCTAATATCAATCATTGACATCAAAATTTATGTTATTGTTCGCTGCTCTTCTTCTTAATTAGGTCCTTTTTTTATGAATCTTTTACTATACACTTTTATTTTTTTATTATACATGTCAATCTAATATTTATTAAATAATTTTAATATTTTATATAAAAAATTATATAAAAATACTTTATTATAAATTATATAATTTTTTTTAAAAATAAACATCATATCAACTAATTCTACATATTAAACAAACACACTCTTAAATAATACAGTCCTACATTAAAAATAATAGGATGAACAAAGACTTTTAATCTCTTATAATACTTGTAAACTTTTTAATAAGATTAATTTTAATACTTGTCATAAATCATGTAATATTTCGCTGTTCAAACAGTTTACTAATCTTGCTGACTAATTAAAATCTTTGGATACGTGTGTTCATACTTCACAATTGAAATGAGTCAAACTTTTTCTTAGTCAACAATTTGAAATTTTTCTTCACAATCATGATGGTAGTTTTATTTGTTTCGATTTTATTTATTATAAAATTATTTCTTATAAAATTTTACGTACTATTATTATCATATAAATTTTTATACACATATTTATATTACATAATTTATTATAAAATTTATTTTATTTCTCTTAATTTTAACTTTACGATTTTAAAAATTAAAATATCAAGAATTTTTTTTTAAAACATAATTAATTAATTTATTTATGTTGAGTACCATCGTAGATTACTTTAATCATTGAGCAGAAGAACAACGGTCAATCAAGATGCTGTACGTCTTTTATTTTGGCTACGGTTACGTTTGTTGACGAGGTACGGTAGCGTCATCAGTTTTTTAACAATACGTATGATTCTGGTAAAAAAGTAAAAAAATTATATTAAATTTTTACGTAACGAATTTTTAATTTTATTTTTATTGAAAGATTTTATTTAATTACTCAATCAAAAGGATATTTCTCTTCCAACGAAATCTTTGGAAAAATACGTAAATGCGCTCTAAATGAAATATTGAACAAATATTTATGTACAAAGGAAAATTAGGTAAAATAGATTAAAAGTGGTGGTTGTGCGTTGATTATCGGTGAATAAAATAATGAGATATTATTTTTTATTGGTATAATGCGTATATGATTTTTGGAATAGTATAATTATTACTTTTTTATTATTATCCTATTTTACTATAATTATCATGTATAATTAACAACGTGTTGTAAAAATCTTACATCATTTTATTAACAAATACGACTTTTAACTTTAAATACTATAAAAAGTTGGTAGTTGAATCTTGTTATCAAATAGAATTAAAATTTATAATAAATTATAAGATAAAAATTTATACAAGAGAATTTATATAATGACGATAATATATAAGAATTTGTGTGAAATTAAATTTAAAAGATTGTTACCAAACGAAAACGAAGTTCATGATTATTAATTTATTCAAGACTCTTGCAATATTTATAATAATGCAAAGAAAAACAAAAATTAATTAGATGGAGATAACTTGTACGACTCTAGATTATTGAAGTAAATCAAAATTTAAATTTTGATTACTGTTAAAATTATTATTATAAAATTTACCTGGACTATTAGGCCACTATGACGTAAGTATTTTGAAGTTTGACTGTCGTATTGGTTGAAGACAAGAAGTATGCATGTTTGACAAATTGACCGAAGATTTTAGATCAAATCTAAGAAGCTTAATGTTTCTGGGCTCATTGATGTTGGGCGGAAATGTAGAAATGAAAATGAAAAATTTAGATTGAAAGGAAAATAGAAAATGGAAATGAAAAATTTAGATCAAAATCAAAAAAATAGGGGGTGTTAGTGTTTGATAGAAAGTACAGATAAAGAAAAGAAAATGTGTTAGTGTTTAACAAAAAGTGTAAAAAATAAAAATTAAATTTTTATAAATCTATTAATATAACAAAATTCTTACATAATTTGTAATTGTAGTACAATAACAATTACTGTAATAGTTATGAATTTAGTATATCCAAATTTACTATAATAATTTTTTAAGTTATTTTCCTTTAGGTTCGACGTTTGGTTGCATTTTTGATTTAAGATTTTTTATTTGATCTTACATTTTTGTGATAGGTGAGTTTTAACATTGACATTCATAGTGTTTTATGTTTTTCTAATAATTTTTTTCAATTTTTCCTTGGATTTTTGTGTGTGTGTGAGTACTGTAACATTATTTTTGCATTGAATAAAATAATTGATTTAAGAAGGATTAATATGAAAATCCCCTTCTTCTTCCACTATCTTTGGCAATTGCAGGTGAAGAGTGTTGGGCCGTCCCCCATTTAGGCCTTTTTCATCATCAGGCCCAAACCTTTTTTTTTCTTTTATTATTTGAAAACAGAAAAATAAGAAAATAAGCGGAGGAGAGAGAAGAGAAAAGGAGGCGAAAATTTGATAGCGAAATCGAGGGTTTTCGGTTCCGTGCGAGGAGGCTTCGGCAATCGACGACCTGCGCGCGAAGGAGGGCTTCGTTCCGCACGTGGAGGCTCCGGCGATCGTCGACCTGCGTGCAGTTCGCCTGCGCTGAGAGTGGCAGGTTCGTCACCGAGTTCTTCCCACAGACGGCAGACAGAGGTCGCAAATCTTCTGAGTTCGTGCGCGCGATCTCTTGACAGAGATTGCAGGTGCGTCATCGATCTTCCTCCTCGCCTTCCTACCGGAGAACGTGGTCGAGAGCAACCGCCGACAAACCCATTCGCACCAACTAGTGCGCGAATCCAGATCACGGATCCGCAGGTGTACGCAGATCTGCAGGTGCTCTCGTCGCGCGTGAGACAGGCTTGTGCGGGTTCAATCAAACCGGTTCCAGGGAGGTTGCAGGCGGCCGTGGACGTCTGTGGACCTCGACCTTGAGCGAGTTCCACATGGGCGTGAACAGTGGTACGCTGGAAACACTGCTTTGGGATTGATCGACAGTGATCAGTGGGTCAGTGTTACAGTGGTTAATCAGTTTGCATTGTGATGTTTTTCTCCATTGATTTTGGATGATACAGATGTATGTTGAGTATTAGTTGATCTGATCTGAACTATGTAACCTTTATTGAGATTAGTGTCGATTGGATTTGATTGGACCGTGGTTTTTTATCTCCTCACTCTAAGGAGATTTTCCACGTTGAATCTTGTGTGCATTGTGTGTTATTTTGTGGTTTGCTTGTTTTCATTATTTAGGTCACTTTTCCCAACAAGTGGCGTCCACCGTGGGGCAAGAACTAAATTGTTACAGTTTGAAAGCAAGAATGGAAACAAACACTAGTAAAATGATCTCTCTAAATGGAACCAACTATCAAGCTTGGAAAGGGAAGATGGAAGATCTTCTCTATGTAAATAAATATTATAAGCCTGTTTTTAATACAGAAAAACCAGATGATAAGACAAATGAACAGTGGAAGATTTTACACCGTCAGACTTGTGACTTTATACGACAGTGGGTAGATGATAATGTGTTGAATCATATTTGTGATGAAACAAATGCAGGATCCCTTTGGAGCAAGCTGAAAGAGCGGTATGCTCGAAAAGAAGACACTAATAAAATGTTTCTCATTAAATAGTTGATGCATTTGAGATACAGGGGTGGAACACTTGTAGCAGATCATGTGAACACATTCCAAGGAATCATCAACCAGTTATCATCGATGGGCATCGTTTTCGATGATGAGGTGAGAGCATTATTGCTTTTAGGCTCTCTGCCTAATTCTTGGGAGACCTTGAAAGTTACTTTGTGTAATTCTGCTCCAAATGGAAATGTCACTTGGGGTTATGTTAAAACCAAAGTGATGAATGAAGAGTCCAGGAGGATTGCAGATGATTCCTCCTCACACTCTGAAGTGTTAGTTGCAGAATCGAGAGGGAGAAGTAAAAGTAAAGGTCCAAGAGGTTCAGAAAAAGGCAGAAGTAAATCTAGGAGTAAGTTTTCAGATGTAGAGTGCTACTATTGCCATGAGAAGGGTCACATTTGCAGATTCTGTCGTAAGCAAAAAAAGGACAACAACAAGAAGAAGAAACTTCCACAGCAAGGAAACGAAAGTGACAGTAAAAGCATTGCAACTGCTGTTGAAGAACTACTTGTGGTCACAGATGAAGCCATTAGTCTACTTGGTGAAGATGAGACAGCTTGGGTGTTTGACAGTGGTGCTACAATTCATGCTACATCTCGTAGGGAACTTTTCACATCCTATGTTGCAGGTGACTTTGGAATTGTGAAGATGGAAAGTAACGACAATGTCAAGATTGTTGGAAAAAAGAGATGTACATTTGACAACTACAGGTGACACAGAGCTGACTCTCAAATCTGTAAGACATGTTGAGTCCTTGAGACTCAACATTCTTTCAGTTGAATGTCTTGATGAGGAGGGCTACACTAGTAGCTTTGGAAATGACAAATTCAAGCTCACTAAAGGAAACATGATTGTGGCCAAAGGTGAAAAGGTATCTCGTCTTTATTATGTTCATACTAAACTTTCTGGTACTGTTGTGAATGTTTTAGAAAGTGAAGATCCAGCTGTGCTATGACACAAAAGGCTTGGCCACACGAGCGAGAAGGGAATGTCAAAGCTTTTGAAGGGAAAGTTTTTGCCAGAGCTGAAGGATGTGCATTCGAAACATTATGCACACTGTTTGGCAGGGAAGCAGCACAGAGTCGCCTTCAAGAGTCAAACTTCTTCAAGGAAATCAGAATTGCTAGAGTTGATCCATTCTGATGTGTGTGGGCCAATGAAGGTAATGACACATGGTGGAGCAAGGTACTTTGTCACATTTATTGATGACTCTTTTAGAAAGATCTGGGCTTACCTCTTGAAATCCAAGGATTAGGTCCTTGAAACCTTCAAGAATTTTCAGGTGTTAGTTGAAAGGCAAATAGACAGGAAACTAAAATGCATCTACAGTGATAATGAAGGAGAATATTGTGGTCCCTTTGATACTTATTATAGGGAACAGAGAATTCAACACCAAAAAACTCCTCAAAAGACACCACAGTTGAATGGAGTTGCTGAAAGGTTCAATCAAACAATAGTGGAAAAGATGAGATGCTTTCTTTCTTAAGCAAAGCTACCTAAATCCTTTTGGGGTGAGGCTCTAATGACCACTATTTATCTTATTAATCTTTCACCTTGTCACATTTTACAAGGGGATGTACCAAATAAAGTTTGGTATGGTAAAGAGGTCTCCTATGAGCATCTGAGGGTGTTTGGATGCAAAGCTTTTGTACTTGTTCCATAGGATGAGAGAACCAAGCTTGATATGAGGACAAGACAATGTATTTTTCTTGGCTATGGACAGGATGAATTTGGCTACAAATTATATGATCCTGTAGCCAAAAAGATAATCAGGAGTCGTGATGTAGTATTTGTTGAAAAGTAAATAGTTGAAGACATTGACAGAGTGCAGACTGATGCATCTCTAAAGGATAGAGATTTGATTCAAGTAAACCCTATTCCAAGTCCAACTCAACAGGGTGTTGTAGTTGATGAAGATGGTACAGACACAAGTGTAGAGGAACCTCCCCAGGTACAAAATGAAGATACAACAGATCATGATCAAGAAGAACCACTTGTGTTAGGAGATCTACCAGAAAACCCACTCAGAAGGTCAACAAGAGATAGGTTTCCCTCTACCAGGTATCCTTTAGATGAGTTCGTGGTGCTATTATCTGATGAGGCAGTACCTGAGTGCTATGCAGAAGCAGTGGAAGGGAATGATGCTAAGGAGTGGATGGATGCCATGCAAGATGAGATGAGTTCCTTGCATGACAGTCAAACGTATAAATTGGTGAAGCTACCTGAAGGTATGAAAGCACTCAAGAATAAATGGGTTTACAGAATCAAAGGACAGGAGCACAGTTCACATTCAACCTACAAAGCCAGACTAGTTGTAAAGGGCTTCACTCAAAGGCGGGGAATTGATTTTGATGAAATCTTCTCACCTGTAGTGAAGATGACTTCTATTAGGGCAATCCTTGCCATAGCAACTAGTAGAGATTTGGAGATTGAGCAAATGGATGTGAAGACCGCCTTTCTTCATGGGGAATTGGAGGAAGAGATCTATATGGAGCAACCAGAGGGGTTCGTTGACCAAGAAAAAGAAAACATGGTATGCAGGCTAAAGAAAAGCCTCTGTGGCTTAAAACAAGCCCCTAGACAATGGTATTTGAAATTTGATTCTGTTATGAGGGAGCACAACTACAGGAAGTGTAGTACCGACCATTGTGTTTTTGTTAAATCTTTTTCTCCTGAAGATTTTATTGTTTTGTTGCTCTATGTAGATGATATTCTGATTATAGGTAAGAACAAATCAAAGATTGTAGAATTGAAGAATATCTTGAATGAGTCCTTTGCAATGAAAGACATGGGATCGGTAAGAAAATCCATGGAATTGAAATTACCAGAAACAAAAATTTCAGGAAATTGTTCTTGTCACAAGAGAAGTACATTGAAAAGGTACTTCAAAAATTTGGTATGAATGATGCTAAACCTGTGAGCAAAAAGCAAAAATGTCCTCTAGTAGCTCAATTTAGATTGAGCAAAAAGCAATCACCCTCTTCAGATGAGAAGAAGAAGAAAATGGAGAAAATTCCTTATGTCTCAGTTGTAGGGAGTTTAATGTATGCCATGGTTTGCACCAGACCAGATATTGCTTATGCTGTTAGCATTGTGAGTAGATTCTTGGCAAATCCAGGAGAACGGCATTGGGAAGCAGTTAAATGGATTCTGAGGTATCTTCGTGGCACTTCAGGAATGAAGATCTGTTTTGGTGACGAAGAACCAAATCTTGTTGGTTTTACTGACTCAGATATGGCAGGTGAGGTAGACAACTCAAAGTCTACGTCTGGTTATTTATTTACCTATGCAGGGAGAGCCATTTCTTGGCAGTCTAGACTTCAAAAGTGCATAGCCCTGTCTACTATAGAGGCAGAGTTTATAGCAGCCACTGAAGCTTGCAAGGAGCTGCTATGGTTGAAGAAATTATTTGAAGAAATTGGAGTGTGGCAAGATGAGTTTGTTTTGTTTGGTGATAGTCAAAGTGCAATTTACTTGAGCAAAAATTTATCCTTTCACTCCAGGTCCAAGCATATTCGTACCAGATATCATTGGATACAAAATGTGATCAAATCCAAAGAGATAGTGTTCAAGAAGGTTCATACAAATGACAATGGAGCTGATATGTTTACCAAAGTTGTAACCAGTGATAAGTTGAGCATTTGTGCTCAGATCGTTGGTCTTGAAGATTAGCTTGGTAGATGGTTGGAGGGGGAGATTGTTGGGCTGTCCCCCATCTAGGCCTTTTTCATCCTTAGGCCCAAACCTTTTTTTTTCTTTTATTATTTGAAAACAGAAAAACAAGAAAATAAGAGGAGGAGAGAGAAGAGAAAAGTGGGTGAAAATCTGATAGCGAAATCGAGGGTTTTCGGTTCCGCGCGAGGAGGCTCTAGCGATCGACGACCTACGTGCGAAGGAGGGCTTCGTTTTGTGCGTGGAGGCTTCGGCGATCGTCAACCTGCTTGCAGTTCGCCTGCGTTGAGAGTGGCAGGTTCGTCGCCGAGTTCTTCTTCCCACAGACGGCGGACAGAGGTCGCAAAGCTTTTGAGTTCGTGCACGCGATCTCTTGACAGAGATCGCAGGTGCATCATCGATCTTCCTCCTCGCCTTCCTACCAGAGAACGTGGTCGAGAGCAACCGCCGGCCAACCCATTCGCACCAACTAGTGCGCGAATCCAGATCGCGGATCCACAGGTGCTCTCATCACGCGTGAGACAAGCTTGTGTGGGTTCAATCAGATCGGTTCCAAGGAGGTTGTAGGCAGCCGTGGACATCCGTGGACCTCGACCTTGAGCGAGTTCCACGTGGGCGTGAACAGTGGTACGCCGGAAACACTGCTTTGGGATTGATTGGTAGTGATCAGTGGGTCAGTGTTACAGTGGTTAATCAGTTTGCATTGTGATGTTTTTCTCCATTGATTTTGGATGATACAGATGCATGTTGAGTGTTGGTTGATCTGATTTGAACTATGTAACCTTTATTGAGATTAGTGCCGATTGGATTTGGTTGGACCGTGGTTTTTTATCTTCTCACTTTGAAGAGATTTTCCACGTTAAATCCTATGTGCATTGTGTGTTGTTTTGTGGTTTGCTTGTTTTCATTATTTAGGTCACTTTTCCCAACAAAGAGGGAAGGTTGATGCGTGCACGAGTGAGAGAGGCAGATGTAAGTGGAAGAGAGGGGTGGCATTGGCCCATGTGTGGGAGGAGAGGGGCTAACATGAGTGGAGAGGGAAGACCGACATGTGTGCAAGGAGAAGAGGGGCTCATGCGTGCACAAGAGGAGAGGGGTGGATGTAGGTGAAGGAGAGGAGTGGACGTCAACGCATGTGCGAGAGGAGATGGGCTGACGTAGGTGGAGAGAGAAGGTTGACATGTACGCAGGTGAAAGAGGGGCAAATGGGTGTAGAGGAGACGGGTGGACATCGACGCGTGCACGGGAGGAGAAGGGCCAATGTGGGTGGAGAGGGAAGGTTAAATTCTTGACGAAAACTTTCCTGATTTTCGTCTGCCACCTAATGCGAGAAAATGTAAAATTTAACTGAATCTTTTTCTATTTCTAGATTTCCATACAAACCTCCCTTAGGATACCAAGTTTGTATTTTTAGAAAGTATGATAAATGATGAAAAAAATAAATTAATTTTTTTAATTTATTATTATTATCTGTACTTTTAAAAGATACAAATTTTCATTTAATTTCAAAGTTAAATTCTTTAGATGACTTGTTATTCATGGTAAAATTCTTGTTGATCAAATAAAAAAAGATAAGACTGAAAACATACACTCCTAAATCTTAAACCCCTTATTGTTTAAGTAATTTTAGTTTTAACTTTAATTTTACGTAAATTCTTATATATTATATAAACTCCTATACGTAAACTTTGATATCATAGTTTATTATACAACTATAATTTACGAAATTACTTTTAACTTTAACTTTCTACTATTATTAGAGTTGAAACTAAAATTAAATTTGGTTAACAAACGACTGCTTTTATTGAAATTTGTTTTTAATGTCTCGCTACTTTTATTTTGAAAAAGAACCTATTGATAATATATTTAAAATAATTCAATAGAACAAGAAATCGATATTTACAAAAAATTTTAATGCTTACGTCATTGTTGACGTAATATTACGTAAGAAGGAACGAGTGGTTCTTTTTGACCGTAGTAAAAATCTAAGGATTCGTCTGTGTAGTAAGTTTTTTCCCTTAAAATATGTAGAATAATGAATAAAATATATTATTTTACCTTTAAAATTTGTGTAAAGAATAATACGGTAAAATCATTTATTAATATTTGTGAATAATTTAATTTTTTATTGGATAAAATGTATAGTAGAAAGTTGATGTATATGGTAAATAACTACGATGTATAGTACTGACCGCTGTAACAAACAAATCATTAGTTTTGATCGTTTTTAACTTTATATAGTGTAAAATTAATTTTATATAAATTTTTATGCGTTGAATCAATTTTATAAACTTTTATCTCATTACTAATTGCAGGAAAAAACAAGGGTGTGTTTAAGGAGAGTTTCAGCTAGTTTTGGGAGTTAGTTAAAGTTAAAGTTAGTTTTGTGAATGAAGTTAGAATTATATAGTAATTAAGATTATAACAATTTGTAAGTTAAAATTTATATAATAATAATGATGTTAATGGTCTATTTATGCATGTAAAATTAAATAAAAATGAATTGTCAAGAATACGTTTCCCACTCAGAATGGAATTGAATTCAATGTAAAAGTATTTATGCATCGTAGAATTAAATAGAATTTGAAATTTTAGTATTTATACATATAACAGAATTAAGTTTATTTTTTATTTAAAAAAGTAAAAATTCAATGTATTTCTAAATTTAACTATTCATAGATTAAACTTTTTGAGAGGTGTGAGGATTGTAGGATGCCCTGAGAGGAGGTAGAGGAATTTCACTCGATTCAAATGGGGAGATTAGTATTAACCCATTTGTGTCTATGTAATTCATGAGAATTGAATTAAAATGAATTCAATTCTTATGGATTACTTATTTATGTTGGTGGAAATGAATTCAATTCATTTCTGTCGATACTATTCACTCTTTGATTGATGACAGAGATAAAGTCTGGACTTATAAGGTATGAATCGTCTGAAATTCAACTTGTTTGAACTTTCTTGCCTGTTTTCGTCTGACTATCGGAATTTTTAGTTTTATTCAATTATGAGGTACACAGATATTTATGTATTAAATTTATTTTCGTATAATTCAATTTCACTTTAAAAATAAATTTTCATCGATTTATTTTTGATTAATTTCATATGCACAAATGTATCTTGAATTCTGAACCTTCATTTTAAATAAATTCAAATTAATTCTGCGGAGAAATTAAATTTTGTCGAAAAAATCTACGTAAATATATAAATTAGATAAAATTAAATTTTCTGCAGATATTTATATTTTTCAAAAAAAAAAAACATTTACTGGAGGAGTCCTTTGCATAGCTGAAGGCATTTCTGCAGGGCGACCCAACGCAGCGTGTAGACTTCTCGCCTGCTCTTCTCTCATCCGTTCTCGCTTACCTCCTCCTCCTCCGCCGCCCTCCACCCCACAATCTGCCTTTGCCCGGACGAATTACGCCTCTCTCTCACACTCTCTCGCTCTCTCTTCACCTTCAGAACAAGCCATCTTGGTCGGTACTGCCACCAATGACGGCGGTATCGTCGGGTGTCGTTCTGGCAAGAGCCGTGTTCACTCTGCTGGGCTGCACCACGCTGGCCATTGTCATCTACACCACCCTCACCGATGGGTCTCCTTTCCGCAGAGAGCTGCTTACGCCGTGAGTCTGTTCTTTTCTGCGACTTGAGAGAGACGGGTCCTTCTTTTTTTGTTTTCTGGGGTGTTATTTCATGATTTGATTACCTTTTGTTACCATTGCTACTGATAAAAAGAAGTCATCCATTCCAAGTCTTTTCTTGTGCACCATTATTTGGTAATTTGTTCACTATCACACGTTAATTCCATGCCCCACAGTTTATTTATGGTAAAATTGGGTTTGAACCTGTGTATTACATATTTCTTATTTTTGGATTGAACTATTTTTATAAAGATAATTTGTGCTTCATGTCTTTGTTGGAAATATTCAATAAAAACTCAATCTGTAGTTGCATGCCTTTGATACGCACCAACCACAGAAATATGGAAAACTTGCTTTTACTCTTAAGCCTGATTTTGTTTTTGTGTTGCTTTTCCAGGCATGGGTGGCTTATAAAGAACAAACTTGGTTCAATGCTTTTATTTGGATTGTTTTGTTGATATGTTTAGGAAGGTACTCTTTGATAAAATGCTTTTATCTACCCATTGTTACTTCTTGATAATAGGTCACAGTTGTCTATTTACTTTATTGCCTTGGATAAGTTAGATTGTATTATCTGAGATACATTATTTCCAAGTTCTATTTCAGATTATTCCTATTATTACTACTTTTACTATAGCAACTAAGCAACTACTACTATTTTTTACGTCTACTATTACAACAAATGGTTTTTATGTTCCTTTGTATATTTGTGGTTTTTGCTATGTTTAAGTTTATCGAATTGTTATTGAGTCCATTATAAGTTGGATGTTCCAACTAAGGGTAAAATGTCAGAGTAAATAATATTTGGGTTGTGTATACTGGGTTCAGTTCTATATTGCTAGAATTGTGTTGATTGTGTTTTTGTAATCTCTATATATAGAGAAACTGGTTTTTTCAATGGGAATCAACTTCCGTCCATTTCTTGTGTC
>JAMKPZ010001824.1:0-41863 GCA_024699675.1 Amphibolis antarctica
CTCGCTCATCGTCTCTATTAAAACTGGCATTATATTCTGTCATTGTGATATTTTTGACTGTCAAAAAAGATTTCATCTATTGCCTCTTGATTTGTTGCTGTTGAAGAAGGCTTTTTCTATTACTTCTTGATCTGTTGCTATTAACCAATGTTTCTTTCGTTGACATTTTCAACTATTGAAGAGGGTTTCATTTGTTGTTGTCGAATTGAGTTTTTCTTTTGTTGTCTGCTGATTTATTTTCGTCAATAAAAGTTTATTCTGTTGACATTTTCAAACGTCAAAGTAAATTTCATAATTCATTTGTTGCTTCTCAGTCTATAGCCTCAAATCTTACTTGTATCATTGCTACACAAATAGCTCTCCTTTAACACTTCTCTTTTCTATTTTATGGGAGCTGAGCGATTGATGCATTCATATATGTATATTCATATAAATTTTAAGAGTCATGCAATCACTTTTATCCTATCATATATATATATAATTAAAATATACGAAATTATTCCTTATGGTGACACTAAGAACGATTTCTTTTATGGGAAATTATTTTATTTATATAATTATTAATCTACAATATAATCTACTAGGTTTTAAAGTTTTCATTTCATTTGTATTATATTTATCAATTTTTTAAATTAAAAATAATAATTTAAATTTGATAAAATATTAATAAATTTTAAAATTAGCAGAACAATGATCAATTTTAAGTAAAAATTTTACCATCTAATTCCACGACCATAAAAATTAAGCTCATAAAATTACATCCCTCCGTAATGCAATCTTGTCGTAAGGAGAGAGTATCCGTGTAGACGTGTACTTGGTAAATAGCGAAAATAAAAAAATTTAAAATAATGATAAATCATGAAAAATCTTTTTTTTTACCAGATATTTATGTGTATAATCTAAAGAATAACGAAGTACTTTTATTATTTTTCCTTTTCCCTTTTCAGAGGGTTTATTTATTTATTTAATTTTATTTTTAATAACCGTAAAATTTTAAATTAAGAGTAATTTCATAAATGACGTTAAAATTATATAGATAAATTATAAGATAAAAATTTATATGATAATAATAATAGGGAAATGACCTAGTGATGAGTTTTAAATTGAAATTTCCTCTCTGAACAATCAGAATTTTTCAGCACCATTGGAATTTCTTTTGTGCATCATCGAAATTTCCTCTCTAAATGATTAGAACTTCCTTTATACTACTGAAATTTCCTTTGCGTACTGACTAAACTCTACAACACTAGAATTTTCTCCAAATACCATTAGAATTTCCTTTGAAATACTAGAATTTCCTTTAAGAATTGCTGAAATTTCTTTTGTGCATCGCCAAACTTCTTTTACTAGAATTTCCTCAAAGTACTATTAAAATTTTCTCTTTGAACCATGGGAAATAATATAGTGATGAGTTTTGAATTAGAATTTTCTCTTTAAATGACTTGAACTTTCTCTACATTATCAGAATTTCCACTTCAAACGATCATAACTTTTTATGCACCATTAAAATTTCCTTTATGCACTGCTTAAACTCAACAACACTGAAATTTTCTTTAAGTACTACTGAAACTTTCTTTGAAATACCAAAATTTCCTTTAAATTGCCAAAATTTCCACTAAGAATTATTGAAATTTCCTTTTCGAATTACAGAAATTTCCTAAGTACCATCAAGATTTCCTCTATATCATCCAAATTTCCTCTCTAAATCATGAGAATTTTCTCTAAATTATTAAAATTTCATTTTTGAAATATTAAAATTTTCTATACATCATCTAAATTTCATTTATACCGTCAAAATTTTCTCTAACTACCGCTCAAACTTTCTCTAACAAATTTACATTACTAAAAAAATTTACATCATCACTTCCTATAAAAATTTATATAAAATTAAAACTGATGTTAAAATCAGGCGCGAAATTATCCAAGCGGACGAGGGTCGGGAGCCGACGATGTGGGCGGGAGGGTGCCGATTCTCCTGCTGGCCGCTTCTTCTTCCATTCCCTTCATCACCCTTCCTCCGTGCCGCGTTCTCGCAGCATCCTGCCGCCGGCGTCAAGGTTCGATTCTCACTTTCCTGGCAAAGTAGATGCGATGCTTTTAACCTTCGAAATCTAATCAACCTTGGAGTGACGAGGCTCGCAAGAGCGATGTACGTGGACTTCGATGTGGGATGGTGTGTGCGAACTCTGGATTTCAATTACGTGCTTATTCTCTGGCATTCGTTACCTGAGTTACATCGTCAGCTTGCCTTCGGATGAAGGTGAGATGTGCGTCGATGATACTTGAGAAAGTGCAAAGTACCATCAAGCCGTTTCTAGGTTCACTTAACCTCGTCAGTTTATTGAAATGTGCGAGGTGTAGTAAGGGTGGATTAATGAGAGTTTTAAGCAATGATTGTATTATGGATTTTAACGATTTTACTGGTCACAAACTGTGCCTCGAGTAGAGAATAACTCGAATCTGGATCCACGTAACTCGTATTGTTGCCAGAGTCTGTATTTAGGCAAGAGGAAGAGATACAGAACAATCTTTTTCGTCCTGTTTGAGTTGTGATCTATGCGGACGATGATTGGTCTTTAAATTGCATCACCACCTTATTCTTCCGTTCGTGGTTGGTTAAGTCGTTGAATTCGTGCATCTGTAAGCTACGTTGAGTTCGTGAGCTATGTGGGTTCCATGCATTCGTGAGATATATGGGTTTTGAACGTGTGCATGAGGCCCGACTTGTGGTGACCATGCATTTGTGTAAATGCTGATCTATGTACTGGTGGACTGAAGGGTTTTTCTGATCCTCATTCTAGTTCGTACATTGAACATTTGTACGTTCTTTATTCTTCTTGAAATTGAAATCTTTTCTCATGCAATATCCCCTCGTCCGTTATCATGTCTGTGAGAGAGTTTCTCCTTACGATTCCAAGTCCTAAGTTTTGCCATTCAACCTTCCTCTCCTTGCACGGTTGTGTCCTTCTCTAGTGCATTCGTCCATCCTTGGTCTTTCCACCTCAAAGAGTTCTTCAACTCATGAGAGGTTGGACTACAGATCAAAATACGAGAGATATATGATAGGCACATTATTATAGCATGCTGTACCAACAGATTAAAATATCATTGAGATGTCCCCACAATGATAAAATAAGGGACACAATATGGTATTATGAAATTTGGATGAAATAACTTTTAGATACATTGACATCCCTTGTCTGACCAGGACTGTCCGTTATTAACCAGGACTGTCTGCTATTATACACAGACTGCAGTGGCTTTCTATCATGGTTACAGCAGAAGGCCGATCAAGAGATATCATCGACACTTTCAATTGGACATTCCATATATGGCAGGTTTCATAATCTTATGGTTATCCTTTGTGCCCTCTGTGTAAACCAACTCATTCTTAAAGGGTTTATTATTATTTTTAAATCTGAATGAACTTCCATGTCATTTTTTAACGTTTCAGGAAAATCTATATTGTCATGATATCCATGTGGACCTAATTTATGTAGATTCAAGTAATCTGATATGATGTATTAAAAGTTGGTTAAGGCCTTGAGAATTGTAAGTTGTAACAATTCTGTTAGGGTATAGGAGTAAGTGGATCCTTATATGGATCCTAGGGTTAGGTTAAGTTAGGGTTTCTTGTAGATTTAGTTCCATATTATATGTCATGTTTTGTTTCCATTTTGTAACTTTTGTATATAGAGGTCTAATATTAGTCAATGAAATCAATCCAAATTTCTACCATTTCTATCATCACATGGTACCAATAGCCTAACACGAGGATCCATTTAAGGATTCATTTGTTTGTATACTCTAACTAATCCAATTAACTTGCACAAACTAAAATTAGCACACATAGCTTGGTGGAGCCTTTCCATAACGAAGCACTGAGAGTCAGCATGCTTACAGTAACAACTTTCTTATAGCATCATTGACTACAAACTGTCACATATTACATCAGTGGATAGTTTTCAATCAACTATTTTAGTTTACAATATGTTCAGTTCAGGTTTTCCATGATCCTTTCTCTATGGAAACAAAACTAAGGTTTGAAACCAACAAAAAGTAAAATCCAAGTGGTGTTATGAAGAACTTGATAGAATGTGAAGGGTAGGAGCTAGTCGTGTTCTGTTCCAGTCTTATTTTGAGAACTGACACAAATTGAAAGGCAAATAAATAACTAAATCAATATGCTTGAGGATATAGAGCAAGCATTCTAGAAAGAATTCATAGCTACTACAAATATTGTGATGGCCTTTTTGACTCAAAATATATTTCTTGGAAATTATACTAATTTTGTAATTTGTATTTATATGCAATCGCATTTAAGTGCTTAATTTATCCATAAAACAGAGTATAGCATTATCTTATCCATGGAATCAAACATTATAAGGAGTATTTGTAGATATATCACATGTAGTTGGTTAATTATCCACAAAATAAAGTATGGCATTTATCCATGCGATCAAATATTACAAGGAGCAAAATAAATATTTTGACTGCAGATATTGTGTTACAACCTCATGCTTATTGTTTAAGAACGGCTCAAACAATTTTCCTTTATACAGTGTGGTCTTACATGTATAACTCGATTACCTATTTATTTATGGATTTTATTTCTTCCATTGGAGAAGCTAGCAATAGCAAATTTCTTTTCCTAAGTATGGTGAATTCAACTTGGTTCATTTTTTGTCGTGGTCCTTGAATTGGTTGTTATCTTACAATTTCCCTTGTACAACTTTTTTTTCTTCTAAATGCAGATCTTTATTTGCGTCAAAATTCATAGAAGCAGGGGAATGTATCTTGAAAGTTCCTTATATTGCCGTATGATCTCCTTGCTGGATTTTATGTGAACATATAAGATTCCATCTTTTACAACTCAAATGTGGGAAAACTAATTCAAGGACACGTATTGAAATGTACCTTGATGGGATATCAATTATTCAGTTTAATGTTGAATGTCAAAATTAACCATATGTACTTTTGTTGTAACTTTTTGTAAAATTAACATTTTACTTTTTTCATTTTATACCCATCTCTTTCTTTCTGCATTGCACACGCATCTTGTGATAAAGTGGTGAATTATTGACAAATGTAAATTAGTTCCTTTAGAATGTAATTCTGTATATTTAAAATGTAAACTATTTTACATTTTGTGTTTTTCAAATTTGTGAATTTGACTATAAGTAAACACAAATTACTTTGTTGAAATGTATAAACTATCTTAATTTTTTTTTTCCAGTGGTTGTAAACTAAAATCATCACTTCTTTAGAAAAAAAAGCTAAAATCTCTAGTTTATAGATTTTTTATTCCAATTTACAAGTTTATTGTTAAATAAGCATAAACTTTAGTGCATTTTATTTTGGATACTTATCATCTGTTTTGTCTATATTTATAAATTTGGTTCAACAGAATGAAATTCCTAACATGTTTAGAAAGTCAATATCCTACTCACCAAAGTAAAATCAAGTACGTGTCCTTGAATTAATTTTCTCAAAAAACATCTTTTTATATTTTTCTTTGCATCATGTAATAGTGCTTTCATGTGGATGCCTTTCAGCATTTAACACCTGATAAAATCCCCCCAGAAGTTGAAACCTTTATCAGCCCTAATGTTAGTAACATAGGGCGACTAGCTGTTGTTCTATTGGCTGAAAAGAAACTTGGTAAGGTATTTCACTCGGTCACCTTATTCCTGTTAGAATTTGGTTTCAATCAATGACTTCTAGTTGAAGATTGTGGTGCTGTTTTGATACAATACAGTACTGTCTGATGTACTAATTGAACTAAATATCTTCCTACTTTTACTACTGGTCCCAGGATTCTGCGTGGGCACCATATATCAACAGCCTGCCACATCTTGAAGGGATGCATAATACCGTATGTGCTAATATCTGCTTTATTTGCCTTACCTATTTATGGTCTTCAGGGAGAACCAATGTCTGCAACGTATACAGAACCTCAAAGGCTCAAACACCATTAGCAAATCTCTCTATATATATACAATAGAACATGAAAATGTAAAAACTCAAAGTTTTAGAATTTTTGAAATAAATTTTAACCTTTTGATTTTATTTACATTTCCTTCTTCGCCCAATATTGTTCTTTTTTCAGAGGTATTATTTATTCTGAAAGATATACAATATTATGGGCTTCCAATCTTTGTGGAAGATTGATAAAAAGTGTCTTTTGTTGAAAATTTCATGGTAAGGGAAAATACATCTATTAATTATTAATAGAATCATTAATGAAGAACATCCTACTATATTGAATATGGGGGCTTATCTAATGACAGGAGACTTTTGGAACCCATCAAGGATTTGTTTAGCTGTTTAAGTTTTAGTTGTTTCCCATTTTCTGATTTTTTTACACCTTGCAAATTATTACCGGTTTTAATACTGTTTTCTGTTGTGGAGTCACCCTCTCATGTAGTGAGATTATAGAACGTTTTGATTGCTTTGTAAATTTTTCCCATTGTCTGTTAGTTTGGAAAGTACAGCATTTGAATCTCTTTGGTTCAACCTCAGAATTTTTTCCCTCTTTAGGTGACTTGATGATCAGGAATTTCTGGATATACATGCAGATATATATTAGATATTTAAAAATTTCTTTTCAATCAATTATATAACTTGCTGTTTGCATAAATGTTTTCAGATTTTCTGGGACAAAGATGAATTGGAGATGGTTAGGCTAAGTTCGGTATATGAGGAAACTCTCAGCGAAAAATTATGCATGGAAAAGGATTTTCTCATGGTTGATTCTGTATGGCTATTTTTCATCTACGAGTTACCTTATTTGCTTCATTTTCAAAACTGTGCTTTTCTGAAACACAAATATTATGAAATAAATAGTTTACCTCATTCTCCAATATTCTATCTCGTCTGATTCACAATATTGTATAATCTAACTTTTTTGTAATACACATTGAGGCAGCAATTTATGTATGTTTCATTAAGTAATTGTTTTGAAAGTAATATTTTTTGGTTGTAATTTCACATCATTATTTTCTTATGATTTGTTCTTCAGGCTCTTAAATGCTTCCCTCAAATATTTGGAGACTATTCCTTTCATGATTTCATGGATGCATGTGCCATAGGTGTGCTATAAATCATAATTAATTAATTTGTCTTGATTTGAGATGCTACACTTCTGTTCATTCATTGTCTGTTGGCTTATTATTGTCCACCACTTGTTAATCATGCTGATCATGACATATTAGGTCTTGTATTTTCTCTACTGAGACAAATTTTAAGTTAAAAGGTGCTAGCTGCTTATTCACGTGAGTTTTACATACACACTAGACCAAGGACATACCAAACATGTCAACTGACAGACTAAAGGATGTTAATATCTAACTTCTTTAATGTTTTTAAAGTTTCATGTGCTAAATTCAACTGATCATGACATATTTTAAGTTAAAAGGTGCTAAATTCAACTTCTTCTACCAAGACAAATTTTAAGTTAAAAGGTGCCAGTTGCTTATTCACGTTAGTTTTACATGCACACTAGACCAAGGACATATCAAACATGTCAATTGATGGACTAAGGATGTCTTTAGTAACAAGGTGTTTCAGGTCTAAACATTGTAGAAAATTGGAAGTTGAGTTTCATTATGAAGTTAAGTTCATAGTAAATTATGAAATAAAAGCTTGTACATGAGAGTTTGTACTGTAATGATAATTTGTAAGAGTTTGTGTGGAGTTAAAACTAAAAGATCATTACCCAACGAAGCCTAAAAGATGTTAATATCTAACTTCTTTAATGTTTTTAAAGTTTCATGTGCTAAATTCAATGTCTGAATTTTGTTGCACTGTAAACATGGGACTGTTTTAACCTAGTTGTGACCAATTGTACACATGATCCTAATTACACTAACATGCCTAATATTTTGGGGTTCCTATCTCATGGGGTCTAAGGGATCATATTGTTGTTTTCATGATTTAAACCTGTGTTTCTGTGAGTTATAGATTTGTTGCCAACTTGTAGCTTAAAGAAAAGTTGCCATAGATTTGTCTACATTCCAACTTTAAGCTCATTGACATGACATCAACCATATTATTGTTACGACCTACCTGCACACAAGTTAAAAAAAAGCATAAACATCAGAATACTTGTGTGTAGAGGGTATTCTACCACTACAGGAAAAATGGCCTTTAGTGATGGATTTTTTTAGATTTTGTAATAGTTTAATACAACTTTTTTTTTAGTGTGAATCTATGTGTTTACTTGCTGATCTTTACTCATATTGGTAGACTAGAAAAGGTCAATGAAGGATTAGTAGAAGAATTTGCTTGTAGACACTTTAGGGTTAGGGTTTATGTGTGTTCTCTGGTTAGTTAATTAGGTAATCTAAGCCGTGGTTGAACAAGTTTCCATAGGATCGACTTGTACTTGGTTTCTATGATAGACATTCTACGCTTATGGTATTAGGACTTAATATTTCCAATTAAGTTTTTGGGCATGCACAAATGCACACATGTGCGTGCACACACACATAGAGTCACATCTAATATTATCCATTTGAACTAAATTATCCCTAACTGAAAATCAAGTAACAATGTCACATCTAGTTCATGATTTTTTTTCTTCCATATCTACCCATGATAACTAAACCAATCTCCTAACATCTACTTGTTAAAATAGAAAAATTAGACCATTAGATAAATCTGAATTTTGAAATCCTCTATGGTAAAAAAATTGTAAACGCAAATCAGATTCAACTCTCATAATGTATGTAATATATCAGGTTATACCATTTAATCACATATAATGATATGAATACCAAATCTTAGCGTCCCAGAGATAGAGAAAGTGAAGTGATTTTTTGAATGTATGCACCCAACAAAAATAACTTTGATTTTATGTTGACAATAAATTGAAAATTTGACGTGGGTAAATTTTTAACAGAGTCATGACAAGTGGGTGTGCCATGGCGTAGAGGTAAGGTTGCTCCATTGTGACATGAAGGTTATAGGAATAATCTCTTCATTTATGGGGTTAAGATTGTTGATTGTGTACAATTGGGCCCTCTTCTGACCCCACATTGTTAGGAACTGCATGTATTAAATTTGCCTTTTTTAGTGGAGTCATGACAGTGAAAATGTAGTAAAAAACCAATTATATTAAATTCAGTTTAGATGTTATTCCAACAAGTAAAAAATCACCTTGTGTTGGCTGAATTTTACCATTTGTCAATATTTAGTTATCTGGAACCAGCATTCTTCTTTGGTAAATCCCTACAAAAAGCTTGAATAAACCTGACAAATATCAATTCCTTGTCAGATCTTCAAGCTGCTTTTTCTCTTCTTCTCCTCCCCTCTATTTTAATCATTAGGGTTTGCACTTGCAAAAAACCAAAGAACCTTATGCTAGACATAGAAGAGAAAATGTATTTTTATCTATAATTCTCTAAATCATAAATATGACGCTCTTTCTTAAATTAGATTTAAACAATCCGAAATGTATTCAAAATAACGCACTAGTGCAAATTTTAAATTTCAAAATTCTCTACAGATAATCATTTAAATTCAATTCTTATATTTCCATATCTATAATTCAAATTAAAGTTATTGAAATCACTGCATTCCTATATTTTCATGTCTATAATTCAAATCTCAACAGTGAGGGATATTTCACAGTTCATATGTGCTAAAAAGCTTTTGTGAAACTTACAGTCAGATCTCGTGCCTGGGGAACTACAAAGGGCCTGTCTTTGGTATGATTCTTGGTGGAAACCTAATTTTGATATTCTTCATTCTGTTTTCTGTGCATGGTACAGCATTAAGTGTACTGTTAGCTGATGGCCCATTTTTGAATAAATTGTAGATTCCATTTGCAGATTTCCTTAATCATGACGGGAACTCAGACTCTGTCTTATTAAGCAATGAAGACAAAGAGACCTCAGAGGTGGACATTTTACTTTTCGTAGAAAAAATTAATTTTGCATTTTTTTGTTTATGAAACTAGATCAAAACTTTCAAATTGCATTTGTGTACCAGATGTGCAATGCTGGATTTATTTTGCATGTACAATGAAAATTCTTGTGTTAGAGTTTATTGTATTGAGTTTGTTAGAGATTTATCTAATCAAGAGTAGGTGGATCCTTGTGCATATCCATGTATCTTAAAGTGTGTACATTTATAAATAGGGATCCTAAACAATAAATCTCTTAGTAGTCTTGTTCCTGTCAATATTAGAAGGTAAAATAAATTGTATATTAGTGTTGACAAGGATTCACATGCACATGCATGCACATATGTGCACACACATCCACACTCACATGCATGCATGCACACACCATGTTGGATACATTTCATTAATTTCATCTTAGAATGATAAATTTAATGATAATCCTTAAATAGAATATATCTGAGCATCGAAGTGCCTAATATATAATGAATATTTGAATCTTGACACAAATAATGGAATGTCTCTTGTCCTATTATTTTGTTGTGAAAATTAATATGGTTATATAGGTCTGATATAATCTTGAATCTTTTCACTAATTCTCATTTTCTTTTGAAATATACTAATTCTCAGTCGGTTATAAATCGAATGCATTGTTTAATAAGTTTCTACAAAGAATTCTCAAGATCAACAACCTCAATTTTCTGTAACATTGGATTATGTAGTGGTTGTTGGTCTTCTACACTACTGTAGAGTTTATAAGAAAATGAGTGTTTATTACTACCAATATAAAAAAAAATCTTAATCCTTTATGTATAACGAACCTTGTCCAGAAATTTGTCATCCTTCTCATTGCAATTCCACACCTAGGGATATGCTTCTGGGAATCAAAGATTATGATCTAGATCTATTGTGGCTATGAAATAGCATCATGTTATTGATATTTAGAGAAATTTTAAATGGTTTTTATAAATAACATTTTTTATTATAAGATCCTCTATCTATTTGTGGGGCAGGGACTCAAATTAACAAGAGGTATAAAACATGGGGGGGACTAGACTAAATCAACATTGGGGTTTTCGTAAATAACATATGTTAAGAGCTTATGTATCCCATAGCCAAGGATTTGTCATATTGAATAGAATGACTATCAATGTCATTTCCCCTTTAATGCATCTTTGTTGCTTGATTTTTTATTTTAACGATGTTATTTCTTGAGCTCATTTCTACTTTATGCAGGTCATTGCTGATCGAGATTATAATGTGGGTGAACAGGTTGGGACCTCAGGCCAGAGCAATGCCAACATTTTCCTTGCATCTCATGGTCTTTGCTCATTGTCATGACATGCAATTGATTGCTGTTGAATTCCTCTTTGTGTTTTCTTCAGGTCATGATAAGATATGGAAAATTTTCAAATTCGACACTTTTATTAGATTTTGGCTTCACATTGCAACACAATATGCATGATCAGGTTTGTTATCTTTTTTCCAACTGCATGTTTGAGGGTTTATTATTCAGTAGTTTTTTGTTTGAATGTTAACAAGTACATGTCAAGTTACTTCGGTAGTACAAAGTAATTTGTAACATTTTGATAATCATATACCTGGATATTGATTATTGTTATTACTCTATAATAGCAGTGATATATGTTGTAATATCATGTTGGGTTGACTTCGTAAATCACTTTCCTTGTTTCCCACATCTACTCTTATTCCCCACATCTACTCTTATTCATCACTGACTCTTCTAATAAATTATGTAAATTTAATCAGTTTTGTTTCTTATAACCAAGTAGTTTTTGGTATTCCTTCTTCTCTTTTAGTTTCAGCTAAATTTTTGGTATCCACATGTGATATGACATGGATTATGGGATTCAACAATTTTTTGAAATTTAAGATACAGTTCAATATGTATGTGACAATAAATACCAAATAAATAACATATATGTAATCTAAAAATGTATCAAAATCATTTAGGGATATGTAAATTTTACATGTTTTTATTTAATATTTTTTGTTACATAAAAATACAATAACAAATGGTAAGTGTCAAAGAATCATAGTTATATCCACGTTGAATCTAATTAAAATCCTTCATTTGCTTACCAAAAAACCTTAGATATGTCATGAGATTAATAGGCAGTGAAATGGTAGACACATTGATGTGCCACTCTACCTCTCTAGAAGTGCCTTCCTCTTGTCATTGTTGAAGCTTCCATATTCACTTCCATGGCTACAAAGAATCATCTGGTAAGTTGGGAAATTAGATGATAGGGTCAAACTTGTTGTCACACCATGAAACCACCAAGCAATGACAATCACCACAATAGTTTTAAGAAATTCACAAAAAATGGCATGTGAAAATGTAGGATCGATGGCTACTTAAGAGGGGGGGGGTGAATTAAGTTGTATAGTTTGTTTAAGAAAATTTGCAGAATTTAAAAAATAAATAAACTACAACACAGAAAATTTATAGTGGTTTTCCAACTTGGGTACTCTACTCATTAAGGCTCACTCAAGAATTCACTAACCTCAAGAGTTTTTGGTTCACTCACAACCCAATGTCTCCAATTTAACACGCAGCTAAACCCAACTATTGCAGTCTATTGTATATTGCACAATTCTCACAAAATCAACGAACCCCTTGTTGAATTTGTATTCTCAACGAAAATCTCGTTGAGAAATCGTTTTAGTAATTGACCCTTCGTTGCCAACAATTTGAAAGAGAATCGTAGTTTCTTTTTTGCTCTATTCACTACGAACAACTCTCATAATCAGGTTCTTTCAATGAAGTTTAAAAATCAGAGAAAAACTTACATGTTTAGAACAACATCAAAATAGTTTTTCTCACAAATGAGAATTACAGGAGGCAGATGAAAGCTTCAAAGTCTGAACTATAACTCTTCGTGAAAACAGAGCTTTCTCCAAATCTTCTATCACGAACGGCCACCTGTACTTCTATTCTTGATAGGGTTGATTTGATTGACTTGTGTACAGGGTTATTTATACTATACAATCAAATCATCCCTATTAAAATGTTCAATTACATGATCTCTTCTTGAAGTGGCTGAACATAGGTTACTGTGTCTAAAACATTCTTCAATTTGACGCATTCTTCCTATCTTTCAGATATCCACGTTCTCCAATTTTCAATCCATCAAGTAAAATTTGATCACGATTAATCGATGCTCAATCAGTAATTTAAAAACCACGATCTTCGATTTTCAACACCTGCAGAGAATGAGTCTTCCTAAAACATAAAATCAAAAGTTATTTCATTACAGGTGATCATGTGTATTTCACGTGGAAATATAATCGATTAATTAGATCAAATATTATAAAGTTTGGTAAATTCAACGAAGTTATGTTCATGGAATTTCCCTATTGACAATGAGTTCTGTGTTGAATGCGTGAATTTAATGGACTCCTCGTTGTGAATACACCTGACTCTTTATTCGGTGACTTATTGAGCACAGACTCTTCATTGTGCTTTCTCAAATTCAACGAGCTTCTCGTGTTAAATACATAAAGGCAACGAGCTCTTCGTGGAATTTGGACTTA
Source organism: Amphibolis antarctica (assembly GCA_024699675.1). NCBI lineage: Eukaryota > Viridiplantae > Streptophyta > Magnoliopsida > Alismatales > Cymodoceaceae > Amphibolis > Amphibolis antarctica. Next base: position 13,463 of record JAMKPZ010001824.1, read on the forward strand.
GCAATTTTCTTTCAAACCTGTATTTTCCTGTGTGCACTTAATAACACTTAAACATCAAAATAAGTTTTGTTAAAGATTAGGAACATTAATTCTTCATCAAAACATTGGGGATAATTAATTAGAGATTATCCTTAACAGAAAATTTTCTCCAAATACTGCAAGACAACAATAACTATGACAAGTTTCACCACAATATCTAAAGAAAACCAAAATACTACAAATCCAACATATTTACACAAAATTCTCCAACCATAAGATAATACACAATATTGTCTACAATATCCTCCATAAACATGCAAACTACACAGTTCAACTAGAATTCTCCGTATTAGCTAATTATCCACATTGTCCTTTCCTCCCATCCCTTTGGATCCAATTCACTCACCAGAATTTAAAAAGAACACAAGAATATTTAGTGAGCTAAACTTCAATAAGTACTTTCAAGTCATTCAATACAAATAAAAGAAACTATAACAAATCTCAAATTAAGCATAAGCCAACATAAATATCATAAAATCATAAATGGAGCAATAAATATAGAAATTACAATCTCTAGAAAATTCAAAATTAATTCAATTATTAACAACAATAACAATCTTAAGATTCTATATTCAATTCTCAACTGTGCATATCATGATAAATAAACACAATTAAGTCAGAATAAGTACTCACTTATCTAGTCTTTTTTAGGAAAAACATTTTATCACTTTATGTAGCTTATATTTTTAGGTTACAACTGTATATCAACCTTGCAACAAAGGTCCATGATTTTATCCCTCATAATTGTGTTCAAATGTCAGATCATAGTTGTGATGAGGTCCACGGTTTAACCCTCCATAGTAGTTGTCCAGAATATAGTCTTGCTGCTTCATTCATATTATGTTATACATTTCCATTATATCACTAAAATCAAACCATAAAACTATTTGGATTATCAACCATACATATAAATATGTCATAAATATATATCTTACCACATAAACCTCAAATATCAACAACTCAATTATAAACAATCTATAAACAAGAAATCTAATTAAAAAAATACAAACCACCATAAATTAGCATTACAATTTATGAAACATGCATGAATATCTTGCATTCTACGTACTAATAAGGAGATACATTATACAAGTACCATTGAAACGAGGAATAAGACCCATTATCCATAATCTCGAATAAATCTCTAAAAATCACCAATAATTGTGAAAACAATACTTTTAAATGGTATTCTTGGAAATACTTAATGGATAAAACACTTTCCAAGAACCCAACACCTAAGGAGGAAAACCCCAAAACCTCTGTCAATCTCCCTCCTGGAGCTTCCTCCCCTCCTGCTGGTATCCTCTTCCTTGTCTCCTTACAATCTCCTCTCCCTTCTCTTTCAGCAAGCTCCTTCACAACACATGCTTGGGTCGATGGTTTCCATTTCCCCCCTTTTCACAGGGTCTCACTGTCTTGGACCTTCTTTGTCCTCTTATTTCTTACCCCTTCCACTCATGCCACCTGACACAAACAGCAGCACTCCTATTTTTTTCTCCCTCTCTCTCTCTGTGGTTCATGGAGGAGAGAAAATAATCCCCTCTCTCTCCATCCACTAACTTATCCTACCCACTCTTTTTTTTCCCTATCATTACACATGTAACCCTCCCCTAATTCCAAGTTCCAACAACACATGAATGTTGCAGTTATTATTGACTAGGTCCTTGAAGTTTCTTAGCTCATCCACCTTGGTATCAAAGAGGTTCTCATTCATATAATAATAGGATCTTCTTGATGCATTCGTTTTACCACATATTGACATATGGTGATACGAAGTGGAGTGCTTGATGAGACTTATTTCTCAGTTGGATCTCCAAATGGTGTTTTTTTTTTCTTTGGAGGTGTGAAATGGAGGAGTACCTAGAGAGTTTGAGCTTAAGAGGGAGATTTTCGGTTGATGAGCATGTGTGGATTCTGCATACTCAAGAGTAATGCGCTTTGGCATCTACTCTTGGATTGTCCTTTGATATGATAAATGGTGGAAGTCCTTACCGGGACTTGTTTTAAGGGATAGTTACAATATGAACTCCTCTTGGTTCAAGTAGAAGAAAAAGGGAAAGCTTGATAATATAGCTGGTATGGGAATTGACCATCTATCCCCTATATCATATGGTGGAGACGGTGGTTAGAACATAACAATGGGATTTTCTGAGGAGTTTCAGTGGATGATAACCAGTTTGGATCTATGATATTCCATTGTGTGGTTGAATGAACGAGAATTTGGAGAGTGATGGTGATTATCTCTGTTAAGGTTGTGCTAGCCTTGTTACGTTGCTTGTCTTCATCTTACTTGTTAGATTTTCCTTTCCCAGAAATCCCTGTTTTCTTTTCCTTTTGTTTTGGTTTAGTTTGCCATGACTTGCTAACCCTCTTCGTTTTTGCTTTTAATAATATTTTGTTCATCGTTGCTCCAAAAAATACTGTATTGATAATTTTTTTTATTTTTGTGGAACACATTGGCACCTACAATCCTTTCCATTGTTAGGGACTTCACAAAATGAAAACGAGCAGCATCATACTCATTTGTTTTTCCCTAGTATAGGTAGTGGAGTACTCCTTTGGATGAACTTTAGTGGGATATTTCATTTAGTCTTTAATTCTATTGTGATGGAAGAGTTTGGGTTCAAACCGCCCCTCCTCCACTGTTTTGTTACCTCTGTACTGTTTCTTCTCCTATCTTGCTCTTAACAACAACCCTCCTCTTTTATTTGAGCTTACGAGTGACTGTGTGGGGATATCCTTTACCAGCGGAGTTCTTACTCAATGACAGTTTGAAAATATGAAACTGCCCTCAGTTATATACTTATATACCAAAATTTAATCATTGTATTTTATATTATGAATATGTTTGTTTGATCTATCCTTTGTCTTAAAATCCTTTCTTTGCCATGACATCCACCTTAATAAAGTCTTATCTAATTTTTATTGAAATTTGTAACTTAACCATTTTTCAGCCTCTTCTATTTCAGTAATTATATTGAATTCACAGAAAATTTCCAAAGATAACTTTTTGAATGCGATGGATTCATTTTAGGTACAGATCTGGATTGATTTACCACAACATGATCCCCTACGGAATGAAAAGCTGGAGATCCTACATAGGCATCACATGCCAAGAGTCGCAAAGATCAATGATTTCCATGCTGCGGGTTTTTCCTTTATGATCAAGTTTGTACTCATACAAAATAATGCCTACCTTTGTGCTCTTTAGAAGTAAGACACCACAATTGCAGTAATAATGAATTGTCACTTATAATTAATCAGTGAGTCCCAGATGATAGTGAATCCAACCATATGCTTAAAACATAAACATTGGTTGGATGTACCCCAGAAATATGCTTAAATTTGGGCTTTGGAGACTTATCTGAATATAACTTGAAATAGTAATTTCTTTGATGTACACTGCATATTAACTAATGTACACTGCAGGGAAGTTAGATCAGCACTAGGGAAAGGAAGGGGGATCCCACAGTCACTACGTGCGTTTGCCCGTGTTTTATCTGCAAAATCATTTGAAGGTCAATTTTTTGTTTCCATTCATTTACTACCGTGTTGATTCACTGAGTTAGTGGAAGTATATATTCTTACCGGATTTGCATGGAACTCAGAATTGGAAGCTATGGCATCAGAAGCAGCTGAGAGTGATGGTCGTTTGGCTAGATGCCCTTTGAATAACAAAAACAGTGAAATCATGGCACATCAAGTCTTGCTTTCACATATTACAAATTTAATTCAGGATTATGATTCTTTTATTGAGGTAAGAATGCTTAAATAAAAACGAGCAATCTTGATCCCATGTGAATGAATTTTTGTTTGTTTCCTTAGTTATATTTCGTCATGTCTGACTTCAAGCTAACAACTGAAACATCTGATGATCCTCTTAGCATTCAATAATTTGCCATTTATAGATCAAAAATTGTTTTCAAACACCAAAGCATGATTTAGTGCTTGATAGTTTGGGCTTAAAATAACCAAACTGACTAGTTATGAGAACTTTTTGAAAAAAGAAAGCTGTGTTTTGATCAAGTAAGGCAAGATTGGTGAACCCACCGATTGCCCAAGGGTAGTCAATATCATTTGCATCATATAAGGAATATATCCAATGTCAAAAGGTTCAGTTTGGTAGCCAATGGTAAAAGAAGAAGCATATATTTACAAGGCTCCCAGTGACACATTATAAAAGAATCGACAACATAGTCATTGAGATATTTCTGAAGTCGTTTATCAATTTGACCTTGTATGAATTTAAAGTTTGGTAACTAGTTTATGGTGTTTGACAATATGTCCTTGCATGCTTATTTGCAGTCATTGCAGCGTCCAACGCCTACTGGAAACAGAAAGCGATCTATCAGAAGAAAAATGGCCAGAGATCTTCTCATTGGTGAGCTACGGGTTCTGAATTCTGCTCGCTTATGGCTGGCAAATTATTGCAACAGTTCATGTTCTCCTGGTGACTAAAATCACAGATGACAATTACGTTCGTGATCGTCTGCATTCACGTTGATTAGACTCGAGAATCCAGGTGGTTCTGTGGAGTACGGTGAGAGAAGTAAATTGCAATGTTTAGTAATTAAATATAAACTAAATATCAGATTATATATAAAACTCAGATTTAATTAGTTATGTCTATGTCTCGTGGAAATTATTTTCTTATAATCAAATTTCAAAGTTTATATTTATAAAAATTCAAATATTATAATCTATGTAAGGAATGTAATTTAGGTATATCACATTATTACATATATGATTTTATGTAATTTATTAGAAGATTTGATGGAAAAAAGTATTTGTATGATTGAGATATCAAACAGTGAGATTGTGGTTTAGATTATTATGTTGTACGTTACACATGATTATAATTAACCAAATATGCTTAGTATATATTTGGTTGTTCATAATCTCCCAATGGAATTGAATTATATTTATTAATTAGGTTTTTATAATTATAAGCTTAGAAAATCAATTATAAGAATGTTCATTGAGACATCACTTAATTAACTAAATATGATCACTTAAAGGTAAAATTGATTTTATATAATTTTATAATTATTTTTTATATGATTATCAAGTGCTATAATTTAGTTACGTAATATAATTTATTCACATTACATTAAAATTAAGACGCCCTCAATGTAATATAAGCAAGTTTGGGTGCTTTAATCCCAAGTGTCAATAAGAGCATGCCATGATTCACATCTAGGGTGTGTTTGGTAAGTGGTGTCGTCGTACTTATCATGAACTTTTCAAATAAATATTTTTATTATTTTAATTATTATGTAATTTTAATTTTATTTATAAAAATAATTTTAACTCATGAAAATAATTGAAATTATGTCAAACAAGACCTTTACCTGACGAACTGTGACGGAAAAGTGTGGTGTGATATTTACTGTCGTAAATAATGAAAAATTGGGACGTGGATGGAGCGTGTTTGAGGGTGCTTTGCGTAAGAGTTGTGATTTTCATTTAAAATGATGCAAATGTCCTCGTTGGAAAACTTCAAAATCGTAAAAATAGTATGAAATAATTTTCTAAGGTTATTGTTCTAAAGAATAAAGAAAATGATTTATAGTAATTTATTAAAATAAATTTCTACGAAATATCATTGTAACGTATTATATATCAAAATTTACAAAATAGTGTTATTTAAACAGCCAATAATTATCAAAATATTGTAATCTTTTCACATGTAAAAAAGCCTTCAAAAGAGCATAATTGTAATTACACAATGTCCACTGTTTTTTTAAAAAACTTAACTCTTCCTTGTTGAAATTATTCCTTCAAGGCATGTTACATCTTTTTTCTTCGAAGTTATTTTGACGTAGAATTGAATCAATGGCAAGCCTACCTTGTCTAACCAGCACAAATGCATTGAAAAGAATCGTATACTCCGATGTGCTCGAGCTACATGCGGATGTTCAACATTTATTATAGTTCACATATGTAACGCACTTCTATGAAAACTGTGATTGCAGGCTATTTTCAATATTAACAGCGCAAACGCATGTAAAACGAAAACCTGTAATCAGAACGACTAGACTTGTCGTCTTACAAGAATATTGAGTAAAATCTCCTTCCGACTAGGCCATTTAGTTTCCAAAAATACGTTAACATGAGCAGAGAGTAGTAGTAAACACTAGTTCGAGTCGTTCAAATACAAGGGATAGGGTGGATACTCTTTCACTCTACCATCCAGATTTGCCAAACATGATGATGAATTCATCAAACGGTAACGCCATTTAATTCAAAGCCACAGAGTTGGCAGATAACACAGAAGAAAAGCCATGAAATTGGTACACTTGTTCAATGGATAACAAATATCCTATGATAAGTCTTAGATGTGTTCTCGAACAACTACTTCAACGTACCTTGAAAGACATCAATCAAGGGGCATTCCTTCCGGGCCTTGGGGCAACTCACCGACCCTGGGGGATGCACCCACATCCGGGTCCCCCTCTCCCGGGCTTTCGTCACGTCCGTCCCTACCATTCGTTTCTGGGCTTCGACTCTGTTGAAGACCAGGCGGGCAGCCTCCCGGACTCATGGGACTCCCGCTGCCGTTCTCCATTCTCGGACTCCGGCCGTAATCAGAGCCATTACGCTCCCTCGGCGGTGAACCGTCCCTATCCTCCCTCGGCGGTGAACCGTCCCTATCCTCCCTCGGGCTCACGCTGCCGTTCGAGTAGGGGCTGCGCTTTCCGCCTCTTGACGGGGAGCTGGACCTCTCCCTTGGGCTCATGCTACCAGTAGGGGAAGGGCTGCGCTTCCTGCCTCTGGGCGGAGGCGAGCTCCTTGCCTCAGGGCTTCTGCTGTACGAGAGACTCCTCGACCTCTTCCCTTCCCGCTCAATGCTTCGCTCTCTTCTTGGCGCCGGCGACCTTGATCGGCTGTTATTTAGGCAGGACGATATAATCCATCATATGCACACCAGCGGTAAGGAAAAAGTCTCATTGGAAATGGATAGGCGCATAATGAAGTCAAATTAGACACTACCAAAATGACAATGCAATTACGCATGCAACTACTAAAAAGTACAAGATAATTGTGTAGCAACAACCTATAGCTGCGGCCAGGGCTGCGGCTGAAACTCCGGCTAGGACTTCTACCGCGACGGGGAGAGGGTGACCTTGACAATGATCTAGAATAGGTCCGCCCATGTCTGCAAGAACACAGAAATGCACAAACATAACAATAATGAAATGGTAGAGAAAAATATATGCAAAATCATACCGAAGACTTCGTGGGCTGTTCGGGCAATTACGCTCTATGTGACCTCTTTCACCACAGCGATAGCATCTATTTTTCCAGTCACCGGATTTGCAGTCTCGAGCCCAATGGCCATCAATTCCACAATTAAAGCAACGTCCAGATCCAGGGGGTGGTCCCCTTCCCAAATATTCACGAGAACCTGAACCACGTGGGCCCTGCATCCAGTTCAAAGATAAATTATATATACGGATCTCGAAAAACCCAGCTAAGTAATTTGTTATTTTTAACACAAAACTGTTGATACAAATATGTTTTCAATTGAGATGTACGAATGTACTGCTGGAGCATCGAGATGGATGACACCAAGTAAGCATCACATATTGCCATTGTCACTAAATTGGAGATGTAACCTATCAAGTGGAAAAAAGCCTTACATATCCTACCAAGTGAAAGACAAAACTTACTCCCTTGGCAAACTCAACAATGATACGGCTCCCGTCAAAGTTTCGACCATTCAAACGATAGCATGCATCATCTGCATCTCGAGGGTCACTAAATTCCTGCAATATTTTGGGGAAGACCAAGCAAGGAACCAAAAAGGCTAATATCCAAACAAAATATAGTGAAGAGAATAACTCGGCCTCTTATACAAAAGTAGATGAGAAAGATATACATACAACGAAGGCAAAGTCGTGCTTCATATCCACAGCTCGTACTCTGCGGAAACGGTTTCCAGAAACAGTAAGGCCATCATGTATGTCAAGTACCGAAGGGTGTGATACTTCTCCCCTCAGAAGATGAACAAAACACCACTTGTGATTGTTGCCATTTCCATTAAAACACGCAATAATATTACAGAAAGAATCGCCAAAGTCTCCTACAGACATTGCAAGAATAGCCACCAATTCCACCAAGGCACCCTCTCACCATAGTCCTCCAGTTTGGGAAAAAACCCAAAACCTTCAACAAGATCATTCAAGTTAAGAACATGACACCTATGGTTCAACCTTCTGTTTATATAACAAAATAAATGTGTATGTGTACCCAAGCTGAGAGGAACCATTTAATAGCTCCGTTCCTCTAATTGAGGTAAACCCTCGCAGTGAGACAATCTAATACACGTTTACTTTCTCATATGGATATCCCCAAGACAGTACTCCAATCTTAACTCACCAATACGGTGTTTCATCCTACATTCCCACTCCTATGTAATTGCAATAAAAAGTATTACCCTCAAAACAGAAAAAAAAAAACCAAAAGCCATCTGTTTGAAGGTGTAATGAAAAACCCCCATCCTCACTTGCTCAAAAAAACCATCCCTTCTTCTCTGACAATTTCTTTTCAAAATAATTTGTTGTAGAAAATATGCCATGATTATCACACATTACTGGGCAAGCATAGACAAAGAACAGATTAAAGTTGATTAGGAACTAGTTAGATGTTTTCCATACTGGAAAATAGATCAAAAAATATACACCGATCATAAAGTAGTACTAGGATAAAATTTACTACACGATATAAGTTGTCAGATTCGTAAGACCCTAAAACTAGAATTTTAAATATTTAAGGCATATGAGAGGTAATAAAGGAAAGATTACAAAGACACTGTTAAAAATTTAAAAAGGTCGAATGAAGTGGATAAATGCGACCAAAATATTATGTGCTAAAAGAATATCATTAAAACTAAAATGACAATTCTTTAGGAAATATATTTTCTTGGTTATAGTTTACGACATAGAATGCAAAGATGTTAAATATGAGTGTAAGAAGCTACTATAATAGAGTTACATATATGAACATGATTGATAATACAGTGATAATAAATGATTAGAAAATTCTGTGGTACTAATATTTTATTTTGTCTTACAAAGCAATACCTACCAATTGGTAGTTGCAACTTGCGAGCAGTCTTATTTCAAATCCCAAAATCCATGTTTCTAAAAATATAGTCAAATTGTAAAAAATTTGTTACCCATAAGAATATCATAGAAACCCTAAATGATTTCATCCAAAATAGAATAAGAATCACACCAGTTAAGAAAAAAAGAAAAATTTCATAGATGACTTGATGATATCCATAAAAATCACATAAATGCACCTAAAATTAGCCCATAAATAACTGAAAATGCAAACGAAAATAAAAATCATTTAGTTAATAACGGCATAAATGATTTAAAATTGCATAATTTACTTGAACATATAATGATAGATGAAAATAAATATTAGGAAATGATTCATATTGTTAGCACGCACGGACGCGCACACGCACGCACGCACATTCATTCACTCACTCTTCCACACAACACAAAAAGACAGTACCCTTTAACCAACACCCAGATTTATAAAAAGACATCAATAATTTAATATTTTAATCCTACTAAAATGCTGGAGATTTTGGGGTAGTTAACAAGAACTTACCTCCCATATCGAGAGAAGAGATCATGAAGATCCCGTGAGCGAGTACGGGATGACAGCCGACCAACGTAAACTCGTGTATTCCAGTGGCGATCATCATATCGAGGCATTTCTCCTACTGCACCAACAAGAATACAATTATCATTGGATAAGCGAACTTCAGCACAAAGCATTGTATTAGTACAATGAGCCCCACGAAAGAGAATTAAATTAATTGCCATAATATCAGAACGGTAACAAAGAGATAAATAATATCAAAACACAAAAAAAGGGAGACAAAAAACGGCGACCTTAGGAATTTAACGCAACCAAACAGTCGTCTGGCTGGAATATTTATTGCAGAAATTGTTTCAAATAGTCTAATCTTTGGTTTACTTTCCATGGTACAAAACTAGGGCAAGTTGCAAAAGTTCGAAATGTTTTTGCCATTAGATTCTAAAATAATTAAAAAACAAGCAACAAAATCTTATATTGAATCCAGCTGATATTTCCAACCGCAAAAGCATGAAAAAATCCCTATCAATTTTCCATAAATAAAACTTCAAAAAAACATAAATGAGAAATATACTGATATCTTTTGAAAAAGATTTTTAACAAATCAAACGCTGGAGAAAAAACAAGCGATCTAAATATACCTCAGTCCTACAACGAAAACTCCAAATCTTAACCAAATGAACGATAAAAAGGGGGGAAAAAACTGGTAGATCTCAAAAAAATGCATATTTTACCGCAACAAGAAACAGAGAAACAAAACTTTATTGGGGGGACAGAGCCCTAACCAGGAGGAGAATATCGGATAAGAAGAGCAAGATCCTCACCTCAACAGATCGGCGTCTCAGGACGAGAGTCTGGAATTTCTCGACGATCTGGTGCTGGGCAAAGACCCGACCGACGGCCCCCGGATTTTATAGGGCGAGGGGAGATCCCGTGCAGGCGGTGGAAAACGGACACGTCGTTGGCGTGTAATTCGACGGCTCAGATTCGACGATGTCGGGCGTCGGATCGTGCTTGGTAACGGTGTATTTTAGATGTGGCATACTGCCTTTATCGTACTAATAAAATCAAATAAAAATAGCATAATAAATTTTAAAAATTAAAATAATATCAATACTATAATAGAATTTTTGGAATTATAATAAAAATTAAAAAAAATTTCACCGGAAAATAATTTTTCATAATTTTATTTAGATTTTTTTATTAAATTTAAATTAAAGGCATTTTTCACAAAACTTTTTTTTTTCTAAAATAAACAAAAACATCGAAAATTGAGTTTTATCGTCTTTAACTAAATGTGTGTTTGTTTAAGTGATGAAAATAGGTGAGATGATATTTACATTGTTATAGAAAATATATGATTTATGATATAAATATTGTAATATGAATTTTTAGTATAAATTGTTAAAATTATTTGGTAAATATTAGTGATATGTATAATAAAAAATAAAAGTATATAGTAATTACTCTATAAATAAATAAAAGAGTATGTTTGTACGGAAATGAATCGTTAAAAATTTATTTCTTAGTTAAAATTGAATTAAATGGAATTAAATTTAATAAATAGGTATTCATGTATTTCATAGAATTGAACAGAATTTGAAATTTTAGTATTTATGCATAAATGAAATTAAATAGAATTGAATTTATTTTTTATTTTTAAAAATAGTAAAAAATTAATATATTTTAAAATTTAACAATTAACTTTTTAAAGAGATACAAAAGTTAAAGGATGTTTCATAAAAAAAGGTAAACCGAGAGATTCTGCTTAATTTATAAGGAAGAAGTTGAAATTAAATTTTATAAAGTAATTAAATTTTATCAAAAAAATTTATATAAATATTTAAATTAAACAAAATTAAATTCTTCTCAATTCAATTTTTTCCAATTTTCTTTACACAAATTTTGAGCGATCGGAAGTAATTACAAAGGCAACGTCACTATTAATCAGATCGATGACATCATTTGTGAAATAATTATTCAACACATAAGTACATAACAATGTTAAAAATCTCAACAATAAAAGTATCAACATAACATGATTGAATATGACATCGTTTCTGTCGAGTCAAGGTGATAGAAAAAAAAAAGATAAGGCAAATTTCTCAAAATATTGGATTAGAAGATAAATGAAAAAAGACATCTGAAGAATAAATGCAAAGAAAATTTTATATCCTTATTATCATAAATATTAATTATCATATCTGTGAACGTCACAATTTATATCGTTCGTCATCATAAACTACATATATAATAATTTAAAGTAACAGTAATTAAGTATAACATTAAAATATTAATTACGCAAAGAAACAACAAATTCAAACAATATTGATGTATCAAGCAATCGTACAAAATGTTCCAGGAGTACTAAAAATTATTATCATTGAAAAAAAAGTAAAAATGAATTGACTAAAAATGCTGTAGTAATTTATTTTATAATTTAAAAATATTATTTTAAAATCTATCTTGATATTTTATAATTTAAAAATACTGTAATAATATCATTTTATAATTAAAACGGATTAAAAATATAACTTCTTTTAATTCTTAAAATTATTTATAATATTATTATTACTACGTAAATTTTAATCTATAAATTTTTATTATTTAAATTATTATATAATTATAATTCTACTCACGAAAATAACTACAATTTCGACTCAATTTTCGCATAAATCCTTCCATCGATGTCTTCGCGGCGAAAGATTCGTTGACAGGTGTTGGTGCGAGACCGCGTACAACCGACGCCTTGTACAAAGATCGCGCCGAGCCGCCGACGGAGGAAGCGGAGACGACAACCTTCCGTGCCCGTCCGCGCTTCTTCGTTCCCTTCGTATCAGGTAAGGATCTTCCGATGGTCTGGTTCTCGTATTTGCTATTGGCACCGCTCCGGTTCGGGCTGCTCCTTCCGTCGCTTGTGGAAGAATGGTTTCATGAATTTGCTTCAACTTAGTTTTTTTTTTCCCCGGAAGAAATCGGAAAGTAGGAAGTTGAGATTTTGTTGGGTTTGCGATTTGGGTAATTGGAGTTTCTACGTGACGAGATGGGGTGTGATCTTTTTGTTGCTTGAGATGTTCCTCTCTTTTTTTCCTTGTTTTTGTTCTGATTTATTTTTTCCGTGCTTCTTTGGGAGGAAGTTGTGGTTAGGTCATGTGTAGAAGATGGGTAGGTGTCTGATCTTGGGAGGGAGTTGTTATATGTGTTAAAGAACCAAGGTAGAGACCGAAGAGGAGGTGGGGAACATGTGGGTTACGGTCACATGGATGTAATCGCTCGGTTCTTATGTTCCTTGTGGATCACATTTAATGGTCTTCAGAGAAGCGGAATTGATATTGAGATCTAGGTTTGTAAGAATCAGCTCTCACAAGTTATAACTGTTAGGAGTAAATAAATAATGTCTGCAATAGTTACTTTGGAAGTTATATTGTTATTTTGCCCCCTTGTTCTTCTCCTTTTTCATCGGGTCTGGTTTCTGTATTTGCTGGGTTTGTTATATGGTTAATACCATATATATCTTGTAGTACGTCTTCAATTGAGGGTGTAATGGAGATTAAGTTGGTCAATGGAAAGGGGAGGCTGTGACCAAGCCTCTTTCCTAAATATTGTCACCCCTTTTCTGATTTACTTTCTTCACCTCGTTCCAAATGCTCTCTCCGGTTTTCCTTCAGTGGGCGATTGATCCTTTGGCAGGCAATCGCCACTCCATACAGTCCTTATGTTAACAAAGAAATGGATTGTAGGGCTGATTGCATATGATTCATGCAGAACACAAGATCTTTTGTAGTCACAACAAACAGTTGCATGAAAAAGGATTGGAGTTAATCATCAAAAAAATGAAAATTTGCATTGAAAGAATAATGGATTTTGTTGGTAAATGACTGATTGGTTTTCATTGGTCAAGATTTTTTCGATAATGGTTGAATAGTGTCATTGTGTGATTTTGATAATGGAATTGTAAGGTACTACCTATGCTACTGCTGGTGGTTTCTTTCATGGGTCTAGATGGTATAGGCCTTTTATACATCTGAAACTATGCTTATGAAGAAATTGTGGTACTTTATAACTTGCTAGGTATATATGGTGCACTTACATAACTAACGGATCTTAATAACCTAGACTCTTAGAACCAGTCTTTGGTGCATTAAGGTTCAGTCAATGCAAGCCCAACCACCATAATTAAGTTATAATTATTGATTTTTAATAGCTTGCTTCTACTCTCTGATGTTTCTAGAGATTTTGAATTTGATTTGTCAGTTGCAAGGATACCATTTCTGAACTGTAATGCAGAGAATGATGCTTATAATGTACATGATATTGATACATTTTTTGATATAAGAAACAGAACATTATAGAATTCTGCAAGCACTGCAGGTTCTTTAAACATTTCTTATCCTTTTCTTTTTCTTATCCATTGTTAATTAATGGTCACGATACCAATCAAAGAGTCCTGTGTACTTATTCTGTGTGTTTGTGCCTGTGCACTTATTCTGTAGTAAACAATCAAAGAGTCCAACAAATTATGCTGGTGGCAAATGTAGCTATCAGAATATGCTCTATTTGTCCATCAATTTTAATACGATCTTAATGTTGATAAAAGGAATGATTTCTACAATCCTTTTCTGATGCAATATTTTTATTTCATTATGCAGCTCATATATTTTATAGATTTACTTGAATTTGATAAGGGCAATAGATACATGGTAAAAAGTAATTAAATTTAGACATTATTGAATATATATCGAAGAGGATTGTTTTATGAATTTTGAGTGCATTCTATTATTGATTTTTTAGGGCATTATAGTGTTTGTGCCTGACTGTTGACTGTTGTTCATTTATTCATCAAGCTTCCTAAGGACTATTGATTGATGAGCTTGTGATCTTTTTCTACTCATTTTCATTGAAATGTTTAGTTCTGATATATATTTCAGATTGAATTTTCGTTACATAAGAAAAGGTTCTAATCTTCATGCTCATCCAAGGACCTATTTGTCTCTTTGAGATTAATTTTATACAAAATTCAGGAAAGTCGTTGGTTTGTGTGATATGTTAATCTTGGAAGATCTAGTATAACTTCAGTAGGATGATATCTGGTTTAGCTTTCATATTTGATTTTAGCAATCTGTTCAGAAGAAATTTCCCTGGCTTGTTAAAAAGTGATTATTAATGTGTCGTTAACTTTTTTCATGTTGCTGTTGCATCACCTGGACAAGATTTTATGCACAGGTGTTGAGTTCAAGTACTGGAAATGGGTGGAGGAAAAGACATTCACGATGGTTCAGACACAAGTGACAAGGGATTATTCTCTCACCTTGCTCATGGCTTGTCTGGTGGATATCATCATGGATATCAACCAGGCTATCCTCCACCACCGGGTGCTTATCCTCCACAAGGATATCCCCCAGCACCAGGTGGATATCCCCCAGCACCAGGTGGATATCCCCCAGCACCTGGTGGATATCCACCGCAAGAAGCTTATCCTCCTCAAGGATATCTGTCCCAGGGCTACCCTCCACAAGGCTACCCTT
This sequence comes from Amphibolis antarctica, assembly GCA_024699675.1. Lineage (NCBI taxonomy): Eukaryota > Viridiplantae > Streptophyta > Magnoliopsida > Alismatales > Cymodoceaceae > Amphibolis > Amphibolis antarctica. Next base: position 28,645 of record JAMKPZ010001824.1, read on the forward strand.
CCCATGGTCATGGATACCCACCATCGGGATATCCTCCTTCTGGCTACCCTCCACAAGGTTACCCTTCCCATGGTCATGGACCATCAGCTCCCCCTCACCATGGTATGTGATTTTACTTTTCATAAGGCCAATTTTTCAAGCTGCTGTTCGACAGTAAAAAAATTATTATGACTGCTGCTACTGTGAAATTTTTTGTAAAACTATACAGTATATAATATGGAGCTGGTAATTCATTTTTTTTTTTAAAAACAAACTCAATCACGGCCAGCGTTAAAAGTACTGTCATGGCATTACATGATTAAATAAATATTGTATATGATTCAATTATGTAAATATTTAAATATTTTTTGATTAGGATAATTTCCGAATTCAAATGTATCACTCTTATTCGGACTTAGATGTATTAATTAACATCCGTTTGATTTAAATTTGAATTTGGATGTTGGAAATTTTTATCATATTCTCTATGTTTTATATTCCTACTAAAAATAGAATAAATTTAACGAAAAATTTAGAAATATTTAAAAAAGGTTAATGAAAATACAAAAAATAAAATAGGTTTATGAAATTCAAAGCAAACATAAACAAAATATATGAGTATAAGAAAATACAAAAAATAAAGGGTGTTTGACTGTTATATTTTGTATTAGATTTTTGAATAGGATGTAATATAAGAAAATGAACAAAAATATCCTTTTGTTGGTCTTATATTTTTCTTATGCTTGTTTTGAGTTTTTAAATCTATTTCTGTATTTGATAAAACTAGTCATGACAACTCTAGAAAATCTGACACCATGTGGTGTGATGTAGTAGTTTTACATAATTTTCTCTTGTTGTAGAGCTGCAGTTTTAAAAATTCGCTTGATGTCCGTTCTTATCAGTGAAGATCTATTAACAAGACTTTTTGACAGATGGCTAATGAGTCTGTGGTGGTTCTAATTTCTGATTCCAGGTGGGCATCATGGTTCTAACATGGGAGCACTTTTGGCCGGGGGTGCTGCTGCAGCAGCCGCTGCTTATGGAGCACACCATCTGTCGCATGGCACTCATCATCATTTTGGTGGCCATGGCTTTGGACACCATGGCAAGTTCAAACATGGTAAGTTTGGGAAGCATGGGATGTATGGACACCATGGCAAGTTCAAGAAGTGGAAGTAACATGGAAGTAATCTTTTGGGCACTATGGCTTTATCCAATGCAGTGTGTGAACTCTCTACAACATCAGTAAACTATCTTGTGTTTTTTGTGGTTCTCTCTGTATATTTGGTGTTTGCATTTGATCCACTGGCTTTGTATATATTGGTGGGTCAATAATTTGTTGAAGTAGATGTTTGGAGCTTTATTGTTCCTGTGGTCCACTGAATGAAGGTCTTCTGATGTGCCAACCTCTAACAATTCTGATAAGGAGCTTTAAAACTTAACCTTTGCAGTTACATGAAGTGGCATCAGATGCAACGTACCAAGGGTATGAATTGTGGCTTGCACTTTTAACTCATTTCGTTTAAGAAAACATATTCATTTATCATAATAGATCCTTCAAATTTTCTATATTTTTTCTTATTCTTTATTTTCAAGTTGCAAAGACCCTCCACAAGACTGATGGCCATAGAAGACATCAGGTTATACCTGAACAAATTAACACAGGAGCTTGACTGTTGTCATATATCTTAGCATGTTTTCACTTGCAGTGAAATATTTTGCAATCTCAACTCATGCAGATTAGAAAAGAAAATAACAAAATAATGGTAACATTTATATTGAAGAGGATTTTGTTCTTAGAAATTGGAAGAGAAAATGGATGCTTGCCTTGTGGTTGGCACTCAATGCATTTGTCGATCTTTGCATGGAAAACTCTACCAATATCAAATGAGGTCATGTGATGGGCTTTTGTATTTTTACGGTTGATTCAACTTATTACTATATAAATTTTAATATATAAACTTCTACTATCTTAATTATTACATAATTTTAACTTCATTTACTTCAAATCTAACTTCTAGAATTGATTGAAACTTTTTTCAAACAAGACCTTTGAAACTCAACATGACTCTTAAATTTGTCCTAATTTGTAGAAACATTATTACTTTCTTAAGGCCTACAAGGCCAGGCTTGGTCATCCCGGCCATTTGATGATAACATGAGCACATTCATTTGGGCTACCTAATTAAATTAAATGAGCCCCCTCACAACTTGTAGCATTCTTGAACTACAATATCTAATTGAATTATGATAATGCAAGAAATTAAGAATTGCATGCACTGATCTACGTACAATTAATATTCCATATCAATGGATCAAAATGTATATATGAACTTTTATTCCTCCCCCAATGGTGGTTTTATAATTAGGTTTAATCTAATTACTTGCACATTTTACTCTTCAAAAAAAAAAAACAAGAATGGAAAATTTTATAAAATTTAATATATGTCAATTTTATGGAAAAAAGCTTGATAGATACGAAAATAGTGTCATTTTTATAGTTTGTATTATAGCTAGGCTATGTTTGTTAATAAGGTAAGGTAAAAATTTTACTACATATTATTGGTTACGTATAGTAATTATAATAGAATATGATAAATAAAAAAAGAAGAAGAATAGTAACTGTCTCACCCTCCAATAACAAACACAATCTTAGATCTATTTCTATGTTTTGAGTTTTCCATGTATGTCAAAAAAAGGTTTTAGCCAAGATAATAAATGCTAGTAAACTTTTACTAAATGTTTGTTGAGGAGTGAGCAAACTCCGTTCTAGGGCAAGGGGAATAGATCCTCCAAATCACTACAATTAAAGAGGTCACATTCATAGATGTAACCTCTTAAATACCATCTTAGATGGTGAGACTTTGAGTGCATTAATTTTTATTGAAAAATTAAAGAATGCTACAACAAAATCCAACCATTTATATAATAACTAAGAGGGGAGCTTATTTTCTTCTCAAAATCCAAAATACAAGAAAATAGATTCTCTCTTATATATAGCACATCGAAAACCTTAAGTCTACCTATGTGGAATTTATACAATAACTAGCTTAACATCCTCATTGACCAGACCAAACCCATCACATCTTGTTCACACCTTCTTCTTTTTTTATTCGTGAAATTTCTTTCTTATTATCAAGATGATTGTCATTTTTTGAAAATTCGAGATGTCAAAATTCCATCATAAGTTTCCTCTGCTTCAAGGGATGCTAACACATTCACATATTACAACCAAAAGCAAATAACACAATTCATCCTTCATTTTCTAATCAAATATATATTAGGAAAGTTAAATTATTAGGAAGAAAATGCCCAAGGTTTGAGTTTAAAACACTACCAATACAAAAAAGATATATACATATTACAAGTGATGACAACAAGAAAGATAAGGAAGTGGCTATAATAATTTCACCTTGCGTATAGACATTAATAATTAAGAGTAGGACTTTTTTTCGGGTATTGAAATTACGAAACAAATATTTAAGACATTGATTAATAATTTTTTTGGAATCGGAAATTTGAAAGATTCAAGGGCAGCTTGAAGGGCAATTCCCCTGGACACTACATAATAAGATTATGACAAGTTGTTGTTATTGCTGCTGCCGATTATGATTAACCATTTTTAGTGCCTAGCTTAATTTTGAAACAAGTAAAATATTTGTCATACATATCTTGGAATTGATTCAAATTACATTTTTTCTGATATGTTTTTAGTTATCAAATAATTATACCCTTGATGTTATATTTGGATGATATCACATTTCTTTATATGAAAGAGTGCAATTATGAACAGAAAATCACATTTTTATATTATAGAAATGGAATGCATGTTTTGAATGACATAACGTAAAGAAATAAATTAAAGAAAGGTAAATTCCTTTTATAATGTCCCTAAAACATAAGAACATTTTTGAAATCCTACTTATTCAAAATAATGTGTTGAGAATTTTTTTAGAAAATATTCAGTCAATGTTATCCAAGTTCTTGTCAGCTTCTTCACTAAACTATCATGTTAATGTTTACAAAATGACTATTTCAAGTAGCAGAATAATGTATTTGTCAAGCTTAAAGCCTTAAACAAAAAGGCTATTACCAAAAAGAATGGAAAGACTATAACTTTAAACACTATCATTACATACATATCTGCTAGAGGTCGATAGTTTGTATCCAGTTCACAGGACCATGGATGGATTCATAATTAATATCTAACATCTGTTCAAGAGGGGATATGAAACACAAGCTTACACCGAGAGACGTTTGGCCCTTCGGCTATTCGCATAGCAATAACAAATGGTATAGTTAGATCTTTTCTCTACCTTGTAAAACCTTTGAAAGAAGGAAAAACACCAACATTATCAAAAAAAAACTATACCTCTTAGTATGTGCATTCATGATGTGCCGAGAGATGAGATGCTGCAATTATAACAAAATCTTCTGTTGAGCCAAATCAACTGGTTCAAACCAGTGGATCGACCTGCGACACTAAACTTGCAACCGATTGAACAAGGAAATTTTCCTGCAACCTTTTCTCGTTTCCACATGTAACGCCAGGAAATGATGATTCTACAGTATCTATTCTCAAGTGGGCTAAAAGACGGTTAGACAAATGGTGAGTTAAAATTGCAAGTTACCAATGCAATAAAGGTTTGATGCATAGAATGGTTGCAATGTAAAAGTCCATCTTCTGGGAATCCATTGAGGACTCCTGAGTCAATGGCCAGGATAGAATCAGGAAGAAGAAATGGACAATTTTGCAATTAAAAGATAGACAATTTCCACCTCTTTGTCTATTCTTTTCAGCCCATGCACCTGCTGTATGATTTCAAGATCTTTGAATGGATGGTCAGCTTTTTTTATCACTACTAAATTTTCAAGATGTGGGATTGGACACATCTGACATTAAATTGGGTGTACCACCAAAGGCATTTGCAGCTTGTGGAATATCATCTTTGGATTCAATTCTCTATTTATTTTGTAGAATAGTTGAACAATCTCTTTCAAATCTCATATTTTCACCGTAATGATCTTATCTGTCAATATTTCATAGGGTTCCATTAGCCTTGAGGAACTACCTTATTAATTTTTACATTTATCATGTGCTTATTACTCACCTCGCTGTAATCTTCTTCTGTTTTTTCAGATTTCATTGAAGTAATTGCATTTTCAGTGCCAAACATCATGCTTTCGCCAACATCAGATTTATTATTTGGCAGCATTTTTGGGTCTGCCATTAGGGCCTTCTAAAACTCACTTTCTAGGCTACCATGAACATCCAACTCCTTGATTTCTACATCTGTCATACGGCTTCCAATTATCTTATATGTGTCCACTTTCATTGATTTTCTAGACGACCCATGTATCAAATTTGCACCAGCTTTCCATTTGGATGTAGCACATTCTGGGCTCTGCAGCATCTTTGATTTTTTATCCACCTTTCCTGTTTTTTCAAGGTGCTTTCTTCTTGAGTGAGTAGCACTTTGGCCTGTAGTTCTATTGTTTGTATGATGCCCTTTTCTTGATTCATCAGATCTATTTCCTGATTCCTTATTGGAATTGGCATGCTTCAAAGTTTGCAAAGCTACTTTTCTTAATGGAATGGAAATGTCAAGGGGTAGCAACACTTCCTCTAACTCGGGCCAATCAAGATCCTCAAGGTCACCATCTTCATATACCACTCTGTACCACTTCATCTCTCTGTCAAACTTCACCACCTTACCAGAGTAGTACTTGTCCCCAAACATCTTACTGACTTTCCTTCCCACCATCCATTCACCAAAGCAAATTTCATCATTTGAATCAGGATCAATTGGCATCTCCAATTGAGTGAATGAGTCAGGACTTGGATTCAAATCTGGCACACCATCAATGACAATGGCAGGTTCTCCAGGTAACTGAAACACTAGGCCTGGTGCAAAATCTGACTCCTGCTTATTGGAATGGCCTTCCATTGTTTGTGTGAATTACATAAATATTTAGCCCCTCTAATGGGCAGAAATGGACCACAAATTGTTTTCTTTGGAGAAGCCAATTAAGACCTCTTGGTACAGAAATGGAAAATTACAATAATTGAAAAGCAGGCAGGCAAATAGATTACAACCCTACAAGTAATAATCAGAATCCAACGTGGGAACTGGGAAATAATGTTAACTCATCATGATACCAACAAAAAAGAAAATCTTGTGTTCTTCTGGTTGGCTTGACTCCTGTAACTATCAGAGAGGTGACTATTTCAGAGTGAAAAATAACAATACCAAAAGAACCACAAGTTACATAAATGGTAATTAGGATATACGTTCATGAAGAATTGACAGAAAAGTAGACTCCACAATCTGAAGTCAAAAACACTTCTCAAAAAAAATCTAAGGTCAAAAGAAATTTATAATAATCAGAAAGAACAGGAAAATAACTTCATGTTGACAAATATTCTAGTGACACTTCAATAATACAAATGAAACTAAAATTTGAGTTTGCATAAAGATGAAATCACACAACATTTAAGAATGTAAACAGAATGGATACATACAAAGCAAACCTACCAGCATCCAAACTCGAATCTGAATTTTTTTAACCATATTCAAATTCATAGTTGAATCCAAGCGGATATTAAATTCATATCCAAATCTGAATCCGATAGATGCGTTTGAATTTGAATATTACCTAAATCCAAAATTTATTTGAACTATCTGAATTTTCGAGCATTTGCATCAGATCTGAACCTCAATAATTCGAAATATTGTAGGAACATCATGGCATTTTTATTTATATAAAATAATTTTATACAGAAACGTGAAGAGTTGAGATATGCTACCATTTCATATGTCAAAATTCCATATTCTAGAATCCAATCATAGTGGATCAAAATCTAATACCCAATTAATTGAAGCTTACATTGGCTTAAGCATCGTAACAATCAAAATTAGGAAACCATGGAAAATATTGAAAAATTGATCAATGCACGGATTGACAATCCACTAATTTAATCCTTATTGCTAGTGTCTATACACTATAAATTAAGAAATTTGAAGGTGTTTTGACAAATTGGTAATACATGCACATCAAAGAGGAAGAAGAGTAGATCAAGTTGTACACGCAACATTTTCCTATACTTGTAATAAGAGCAAAAGTAAAGATAATAATCGAACTGAACAAGATGAACTAATAACGTTCAAACTCAATTTTTTATTTAAACTAGCTTAAAATTATGTTTAGACATGATCTATTTATAATTGAGCTATATTCAGGAGAGAAGCATTTATCAAGTGGGGCTTTATTATACTAGATACGAGTTGGTCAATAAACCAAGAATGTAGGTTCATAAACCTGAAGATTGATGAAATGAGGGAGATGAGATAATAAAAGATAATATATATAGAATTCCTCAACCTTTCTAAGAATGCCTAGGTATTCATTTGTAAATTCTTTTGTATACTTTCAAGTAAAACTCTATAAATATACACAACAAAAAATCAAAAATGGTAAAAAATCTAAACTATCCTTAATCAAGTTGAGCCAACTTGTACCAATATTGTTCAGGCTTGACTTGTTAATTTCAATGAGCATAAAAATATGTTTATGTTTGACTCATTTATAATCAAACCATTTTTTTATCAAATCAAACATGAGTGGCTCAATGAACATCAAATTGAATTCCCATCAATAATTGTAACAATACATCACTCTCTATTTTTGATAGTAATAATATGCCAAGGGCTCAAATTTTATTCTTCTATTTTGCCTTAGTTTACTAAGGGTGTGTTTGGTAACGATGTGCACCAACATTGGACACTATGGAGAATTTGAAACTAAGTCTTGTTACCAAACAGAGTTAAATTCTACAGTAAACTATGAAATAAAAACTTGTACATAAGGGTTTGTATAGTGAACTTTTGTTTGAGCGGCTCAATGAACATCAAGTTGAATTCTCATTAATAATTGTAACAATACATCACTCTCTATTTTTGATAGTAATAATATGCTAAGGGCTCAAATTTTATTCTTCTATTTTACCTTGGTTTACTGAGGGTGTGCTTGATAATGATGTGCTCTAGCTTCAAATATTATGGAGAATTTGAAATTGAATCTCATTATTAAATGAAGTTGAAATTTACAGTAAATTATAAAATAAAAACTTGTACATAAGGGTTTGTACAGTGAACTTTTGTTTGAGCGGCTCAATGAACCTCAAGTTGAATTCTCATCAATAATTGTAACAATACATCACTCTCTATTTTTGATAGTAATAATATGCCAAGGGCTCAAATTTTATTCTTCTATTTTACCTTGGTTTACTGAGGGTGTGCTTGATAACGATGTGCTCTAGCTTTAAATATTGTGGAGAATTTGAAACTGAATCTCGTTATTAAATGGAGTTAAAATTTTCAGTAAATTATAAAATAAAAACTTGTACATAAGAATTTGTATAGTGAACTTTTGTTTGAGCAACTGAATGAACATCAAGTTGAATTCTCATCAATAATTGTAACAATACATCACTCTCTATTTTTGATGGTAATAATATGCCAAGGGCTCAAATTTAATTCTTCTATTTTGCCTTGGTTTACTAAGGGTGTATTTGATAATAATGTGCTCCAACATTGAATACTATGAAGAATTTAAAATTAAATCTCGTTATCAAATAGAATTGAACTTTGTAGTAAATTATGAGATAAAAACTTATATGCAAGGATTTGTATAGTGAACTTTTGTTTGAGTAGCTCAATGAACATCAAGTTGAATTCTCATCAATAATTGTAACAATACATCACTCTTTGTTTTTGATAGTAATAATATGCCAAGGGCTCCAATTTTTTTTTTCTATTTTGCCCTAGTTTACTAAGGGTGTGTTTGATAACGATGTGTTCTAGCTTCGAATACTGTGGAGAATTTGAAACTGAATCTCGTTATCAAATAAAGTTAAACTCTATAGTAAATTATAAAATAAAAACTTGAGCATAAGGATTTGTATAGTGAATTTTTGTTTTTCTTATATAGGAATGAACAACTTCCAAGAATTGGAACAATTTTTTATTGCATAAAATCATCTCATTGTGTATTTAAACTTCTGAACTAGTGTCACTAATATCTTCCCAATCATTACCAAATGTGAAAATTTAATAACACTATTTAGAATACTTCATCGTAATGCTAGCATATACATTTAGTAACACTACATTTGTTATAGTGTAGTCATACAATGTAACAAAAGAAAGAGTAATAGTTATTAAAATAATGATCAAGATTCACATTACTAAATTTCTATTACAATTGAGAATTGACAAAAAATGTAATGAAAATGAATATCTAACAAATAGTACTATGAATTTGCATTTAGTCATTGTTAGGGATGTCGAATGAGTTGGGTCTAGCCCGACCTATTTAGGCTTAACCTGTTTATGAAAAAAATTAAAAAAACCTGTTTATAAAGCTTTTTTTTGTTTATAAAAGGTTGGGTCAGACCTAATTTGGTGAAGATGGTATCTTGGAAGTTGAAGACAATAAATTTTTTGGAGATGATTGCATTTATGATGACAAAGATTGTATGCATCAAGTTTTCTTTTTGAGAGTAATAAGGAAGACAAAAATTTTATGCATTCAGATTATCATCTTTATTTCAGGAATGCTGAAAACTTAGATTCTATTTTCTTATTTTTGGAAACCTAGATGTTATTTTGCTAATGTTGGAAACCAGGATATCTTTAATTTAGAAGTTTAATGTTTGAATACCTGTGGATGTTGGAAGATTGGGTGTTATTTTGTAAAACCTTAAATGAAATCATCGGTATTATCTCCTTGAATAGTGGGATATTTGATTTTCGTTATAATTTAAGTAGTACGTATTTGAAAATTTCTCCTTTCAGAATTTTCCTATTTTTTAAAAATTTTCTGATATATCAATGTATTATTCAATTATTAATTTTGACATCATGCTGTCATTACCAAAATGACCTATCTGGTCATCGCTGAACACATGAACAAACCACCTCTTCAGTATGCCAGGTCAATGTCCAATCCAATATTGAAAACCTTGTTTGCTACTCGTTACCCTTTCATAATAAAAAAGCGAATTTGATTCCATCAATTTTTTTCCTTTCAAAATCCAATTTCACAATTTTTAGTTCCCCCACTTTTCGGTTCTCACAAATCTTTAATTTCCCACCAACCATGTATATTTCCTCGCCTTGGATCTGTGAGATGAACACCAATCCCATCACCTCTGTAACGAGTACTTGTTGGATGACAATCCCCTTTCTCAAGAGAGGGTTGGACTGTATTTCCCTGGAAGCCAGCCAAATCAGATAGGCACATTCAGTCTCCATTGATGATTCGCGTTTTATTGTAAATAGAATTCATCATTATCTCTTTGGATGGGTAAAACTAGAGCTGTTAAACGGGCTGAGTCTGCATCTAACTATCCACCATCTATGGAAGAAAGGAGACGATCACCACACCCATGTTTTCCAAACACCCGCACGGACGTCCTCCTCCTAATCGAGCTTCCATTCCCTCCTCGCCGCTGACTTCGTTTCCATGTTCCCATCATCATAGCGGCAAACATTTATTTACGAAATCCTAATCGCCGCCCACCTCAATTCCCATGCCTCCTCCTTATCACATCTCCAAGCTCGACGGGCACTAGCCTACCCCCTCCACCACCTCTCAAGCACACTTGCCTATCCATCGTTTGCTCACTTTCGATTATGCTTTTGGAGGTTCATCACATTTCCAACCCAAACAACGACCTTTTCAACGGTAGTAAAATACGTAGAAATATCACGAAATCTTCATGAAAGGCAGGAAGAAGAAGACCTACCTCCGACCACCATTGCAGCGCAGAAGAGGAACTACATGATCATGCGACGCTCCCGCATACGCCGACACAGAAACAAGCGCATAGGAGGCAGCCAGGTAGGAAGTATTGCCCTAAATCTGCGTACCGAATTAATCTGATCTCTTATTCCTCACCTCTTACCAAACTTCAAAATTAAAAATTAAAAATTAAAAATCACTAAAGTGATACGAGTGAATTTGTATATATTATTATTATTATATAAATTTTTATTTTATAATTTATTATATATCTTACCATTATTTACTTAATTTACTTATATATCTTATCTTGCCCTAAACACAGTTGAAATATTCTATAACAAACACAGTTATCGTAGTAATTGTAGACTTCTTAACAAAATTTATCATCTTAAATTTGAAATTTTAGTAGAATTATCTTAATATAATAATTAAAAAACTTAAAATTAAAATTTTCTTTCTGGCAAACAGGTTATTTCAACTATCGAGTATTTTATTCTAATTTAAGTGAGGATTTATGAAATATAAATAATTATTATTATGCTTGATTTCTTAAAAAAATTATTATAACTGTAATATATCCGTAGTCAATTTAAAGTTTAAACTAGTTTATACTATTTATGACATTTCAAAAGATGTTTGAGTCGATTTTAATTTTATGGCTTCCTTCACATTGGGATGCATTGATTTTCAACTTGATTATCCATATCACATAAAAAAATCAAACTTTGTGCGGAAGAAAAACATACTCTTAACAGTTGTTTGCATGCAAAAATATGATGTACAGAAACTTTATTTTATCTTTTATATTAATGACATACTATTTACTTGATTTGTTATATTGAATTGGTCTACAGTATACTAAATGCACAATCTAGAATAATAAAATTACAAAGCATAAATTGTGTTTGAACCCACTTTCTTTCACTTTTGACATGATATAACCTAACATGAACCCACTTTCTTTCAATTAAGTTACGTTGACCAACGTAATCTATTAATTGTTAGAATAGTTTTGTATTGATAAATATAAAGAATAAATTAGATTCAATATATAAATTTTTTTTTACTTATTGTCAATTAATTTTGAAATAAAATTTTAACATAATATCAAAGTTAGTTCGTGCATATTTACCTAAGCATAAAAAAAAATAAAAGTTGTAAGTAAAGATCAACAATTATTAAATTCTTCTCTAATTTATTATAGTTTTTTTTTGAAGTTTTCTGATTACAACAGAAAAATATGATAAACTAGTTTTGTCATTTTTTAATTTTTTTTCACATTAGTCAAATTCACATAAAAATATGTTGATAATATGAAATTGGTTCATATCATTTTAATGTAATTTATTTGATAATAATATGGATTTTAAAAGTGATTTGTGGTGTGAATTCTTGAATTGCAGAATTTCTCGTCAAATTTGTTTTATTAGATAAACAAATTTGTTGTATACATTATTCATATCACTGTAAAACAATGATTGGAAAAATAAACCAGGGAAAATAGGGTAAAATATGCAATTTCCCTCGTAGCAAAAAAATTTGTTGCATACCAACATGTTAAACTGTTATTTACTATTTCTGTAACTATCATTATCTATTTCATAGTTGTTTTAGAAAAATAGAAAAAATATTAACAATAAAATATGATTCAATAATACGATAATTTGTTGTAACATGGAAATTTTTGCATAACATTTTCTATTATTATATTAAAAAATATCTTACGAAAATTTTATTATATATTAACAAGTAAATAATTAATAGAGACGAGGATAAAATTGAAAATCCCTTTGAAAAATTCACGCACGCTTTTTCACACCCTACCCTGCGTTGCACTTTGTAGACAAACAAAGTCATAATTACATTTTTGATTTCCAATTTACGCCTATACATTATCAAAATTACTTTTCTTATTTCTCTCGTCTCAAAATCATTTCTTACGTTTTACTTTCAAAATTCATTTTTCCTGCTTCGATAAAGAACAAAGCTTTAATTAGTAATTGTCAATTGATTTTAATATGATTTCAAACATTAACAACTCTATTTTAAGCATTTATACTAAAATTTTCTTATCGTAATTTGAATATTGTGACTGTAAGTCTGTAAAAGGTTAATTATCATCAAATTAAAAATTAAAAAAGGACACCGTGTTATTCTATTCTCTCTGTGTAACTCGTGAGAGTAACAATACCACGCCACGTTACTTCCACTTAACCATGCATGCATGCAAGCAAGGTATAAACAAGGTTGACTGATTTCAAATGGCGCTGACTGTTGACCAGAGGATCAGGGCCTGCAACATATATGTATCTCCCTCCGCGTTGGTTGATTTATTCGTAAGTATAGGAATAAATCTTTTAATACCTGTAATAACGTTTAAAAAACGACGTATATATACCGTTCGCGCTTACAGAAATAATAATAATAATAA